>JAXCGZ010017082.1:12500-62500 GCA_037179515.1 Halocaridina rubra | reverse complement strand
ACTGATCTTACGCTAAACATTTGTGTTGCTTGTTCGTCTCTTTCTCCACGATTATTCAATGACTTCTTAGCTTTCCAGGAAGTTTTTCTGGTGCACCAGAGCCAGAGGTCGTGTGAACGTTGTCATATCCCTTCCTCCAACTTTCAATAACCCAACGTTTACTATGCCCCAGTTTGTTAGCAAATCTACTTATGGGTAATGAAGGTAGCTCCAGCTTCCATGGTCTCACGGGAGGCATTTGGCCGAATTCGGTCAACAACACGAATAGTTTCTGTCTCCAACTTTGAAAGCCATATGGGCAAGCCAATCGGCATTCTATATCAGGAAAACAATGAAGAACCATGTTAGAAAATAACGAAACTATTCAGTGCATGGCTTTCTCCCTAGTCTCCTAGAAAAAGGTTAAGTACTACCTTCTTTACAATTTCCTGAGGCTGCAAAAGCAATTGAAGAAAGAATTAAAATCTAAAATAAGAGAAAGGGAGCAAAGGAAGAAAATGAGATGATGAAGAGTAAATAGAAAATAGGAGGAAAAAGTATATATATATATATATATATATATATATATATATATATATATATATATATATATATATATATATATATATATATATATATATATATATATATATAAGTAAAGAATATGTATCATAAGTAGGTTGGCTCATGGCACCAGCCGCCCGTTGCGATACTACAGCTGAAGGTTTTTTGAACTTAAATAGGTCTGTCCAGGACAGTTCGATGTTAAGTCTTCCTTCAGTTACGGTTCTTTTTCTATGCCTACAGCTACACTGAATATTCTTGGATATTCATCACATCTTTTATAAGGCTTTTGATAAGTCTAATAATACAAGCAAAGATATTTTTTTCATATCTATAATAATATAGATATGTAAAAAATATCTTTGCTTGTATTATTAGACTTATCAAAAGCCTTCGACAGTAAATGTATTAACTTAAATATTGATCCAAGCTGGTTTAGCGAGTATCTATCTAATCGTAAACAGTCCATACGTCTCAACAACATTATCTCTGTGCCAAAAAATGTATCATTTGGTGTTCCACAGGGATCAGTACTTGGTCCTATCCTCTTCTCCATTTACGTAAATGAGCTATCTTCTTTCATTTCTGACTGTCTAGTCGTACAATATGCAGATGACACTCAACTACTCCTTAGTGGTGATATTAATAATCTCCCAGAGCTAACTTTAAGAGCAGAAAACACTCTGTCAAAAATTAAAACCTATTTCCAAGAAATTGGGCTGTTAATTAACGAAAGTAAAACACAGTGCATATTTATTGGTTCAAGGTTCCACATAGCACAAATTCCAGAAAACACAACAATTAATTTTTGCGACAATATTATCACACCTAGTAAAACAGTCAAAAACCTAGGAATTCACTTTGATAACCACATGTTGTTTGATTCCCACATAGATAAAGTATGCAAACAGGTTACAGGAACATTAATGTACTTATCACGTATAAAAGACAATTTTGAGACTACCACTCGAATAACTGTTGTTGAATCTCTAGCCCTAAGTCACATTAATTACTGCACAACTGTTTGGGGAGCTACCACTAAGACTCAGATAAACAGAATACAGAAGTTTATTAATTTTGCAGCTCGAGTTGCCCTGGGAGGAATAAGAAAATAAGACCACATCACACCAGCTCTCAATAAACTTGGGTGGCTGTGGGCAGAAAATAAGGTCGCTTATGCTATTTATGTTTTTGTATTCAAAATTTTGGACCATCATTATACTAGCTGGCTACTTGATTTAAAAACAGTCAGGGATATAAGGGGAACCAACACAAGACAGAGCAGTGAGCTCTTTATTCACAGAACAAGCACAGAAGCAGGTTCAAAGATGATCACTATCAAAGGGCCAACACTCTGGAATAATATTCCAGTGCATCTTAAAAATGCATCCTCCTTCACAGCTTTCAAAGGCAAACTATATAGTTTTCTTTTGGACAAATAGTTGCTGCTCATTAAGAACTAATTATTCTCATTGTAAGGAAACAAATATGGAAATGATGCCGATAATAACGATCCTGTATCTAGTGGCATACTTACTACTTTATTATTAACATTATTGTTAACATTTTTATTACAGCATTATTATTTTCTATGAAAGCTACATTTAATTTAACTATATGTCTAACCCTCTTATTTATTAATTTAATTACATGTCTACTTATAAGTTACTATTAATGTTGAATAACCATTGTACAAAATGGAAATAAATGTTTTGATTTGATTTGATTTGTTTGTTTATTATCCCTTCACATCTGACAAGTCATTACACTCTCCATCTCTGTTTCTCTTTATGTATTCTTCGTGCCCAGGCCCGATGAGGGCTGTTTTATTTTATATTTTTTGGGGGGCCCGTCCTGGTGTCACAATCATTAAAAAAAAAAAAAAAAAAAAAATATATATATATATATATATATATATATATATATATATATATATATATATATATATATATATATATATATATATATATATATATATATATATATATATATATGTCTACATAACTTATGTAACTTTTTCTTGAGTAGCACATATATTGGAGAAATAAATTTAGAATAAATCCCAGAATACGCACCTGTCGTCATTCTAGGTGCTTAATATAGGATTGAGACTAAAGGCAGGGTAACCTAACCCAATCTAAGTTAATTCAGATTGACCTGTCTTTTGCCTCAATCCCATATTAAACACCGGAAAATGACATAAAGAGTCTACTCTTGGACTGATCCTAAATTCATTTCTAAAATAAAAGAACGGAACGAAAGTAGAGAAAATTAAATAAAATAAAAAATAAGTAAATAAAATACATCATAAAGATGTCTAGAAAACATATGTATCACTTTCCCTAAGGTAGCAAATGCAACTGAAGAATATAATTATTCCTCTAAGACTAGCAATATATAATAAACGCGATATAATACCACGTCAGCTTTAATATTCAAGCAAAATTCTCTCTCTCTCTCTCTCTCTCTCTCTCTCTCTCTCCTGGAATATATAAAATAGTCAGGTAGTCTGCTTGGGCGAATTTCTTGAGAACCAAGCCTGGCGCTCTGTTTACATTAGGATATTCAAACAGTTTATCAGCAGATAATAGCAAACTATATTGACTCAGAATTCTTTAATCCAGTTCCCTCGGGGAGCGAACTAGTTCAACAAGGTGCACACTGGTAGCAAGGTATAAGTGGAAAAGGTGGGTGTTAGAAAGGGCATATGGTCGTTAAGATTCGAGCCAAAGACTAAAATGGCTTTAACTCGGATGCCTCGAGGAGAGAGCTAGTTCAACAAGGTACGCACTGGTAGAATAATGGAATAAATGGAGAGGTTGGGTATCAGGAAAGGCATCAGGTCGTGAACATTAGATACATACTCCGTATTCTCTAATTCAGGCTTGGGAAGCAAGCTAGTCCAAAAAAGTACATCCTAACAGCAAGGCAAAAGCGACAAGGGTGGCTGTCAGGAAGGGTATCAGGTCGCAATGTTTTGAGCAAAAATAATTTAGTGCATACAGTACTGACTACGGGAACAAGCTACTTCAAAAAGACGTATCCCGTTAGTAGATTAGAATAAATGGTGAGGGTGAGTGTCAGGAAGGACATCAGGTCGTAAAGATTTAAGCCAACACCAGACAGTTTATCAGCAAATAAAAGCAGACTATATTGACTCGGAAATCTGTAATGCAGCAAGCTAGATCAGTGTGGTGCACCCCGGTAACAACAACAATGGAGAGGGTAGTCGTCAGGAGGGGTAAATGGTCGTAAAACTTTGAGCCATTACGAGACTACAGGGAAATGTGACCCCATAAAAATGTAGAAAGACCTGCCGAAGAGGGAGAAGACGTAAGTTCAACTCGGTGCTGGTCCCAAATCCGAATAAATGGATAAAGATGATGTTATCAGAGGAATATGGTCGCAAAACTCTAAGAAAAAAAACAATACATATATTTAAGTACAACGTTAATATGGGAAATGACACAAGAAGAAGAAGAAGAGAAGAAGAAGAAGAAGAAGAAGAAGAAGAGAAGAAGAAGAAGAAGAAGAAGAAGAAGAAGAAGAAGAAGAAGAAGAAGAAGAAGAAGAAGAAGAAGAAGAAAAGGAGGAGAAGAAGAAGAAGAAGAAGAAGAAGAAGAAGAAAGAAGATGAAGAAGAAGAAGAAGAAGAAGAAGAAGAAGAAGAAGAAGAAGAAGAAGAAGAAGAAGAAGAAGAAGAAGAAGAAGAAGAAGACTCCAGCTAAAAAGGGAGAAAGTTAGTTCATTTCAGTGACAGTCCCAAGCGTGGATAAACTTTGAAAAAACAAAAAAACAAAGCTACCTTCTATATATATGAGAAGAGTTGTCAAAAAAGGAAACGACGAAGTAGAAGAAGAAAAGGAAGAAAAAGGAAATAAACGATGTTTCTAGAAAACGACATATAATGTTTTTAGAAGAAGAAGAAAATATACGAAGTATCTAGAAAACGAGATAAACTAGAAGAAGAAGAAGAAGAAGAAGAAGAAGAAGAAGAAGAAGAAGAAGAAGAAGAAGAAGAAGAAGAAGAAGAAGAAGAATACTTGCTCCTACCTGTAATTGGTGCCTTTCAGTTTTAATTGGACGGGGGCTATAGCTATGATAAAGTTGTACCAGAAATTGAAAGAGAAATGCATCTTTGTATTGCCCAATCATGTCATATATATACAAAATGAAATTTTCAGAATTTGATCATCTAAAAAAATGCCTAACCCTATAGAAAACAATAAAACAATGTCTTCTCCTGAAATGAAGGGAGTTTAGAATATTAAATTAAACAATGATGAAACCATTCCTATGCTTGTAATTTCAATTATTACTGATACTTATTATCATAATAACTATTATTATTACTATTATTATTATTATTATTATCATAATTATAATCATTATTAGTAGTAGTTGTAGTAGTAGAAGTAGCAACAGTTGTAGTAGTGGTAGTAGTAGTTTCAGTTGTAGTTGACATAGCATCAATAGTAGCAGTAGTAGCAGAAAGATGTTCTTGGCACTGATTTATGCTTATAAAAGACAAAGTGTTAAAAATATAAAACAGATCAACAGGGAAAGAGCTAATAAAAATAAAGAATATTAATATTGCATAGGCAACATTTACTCGACTTCACAACCTTAGGTCCACGAGGTGTTCCTCCAATATGTGCTCTAACGACAATCTATAATCTACCATTTCATGATAAAGTTAGGTTAGGTTAGGTTGGAATGAGAATGTTTGTGGTAGATCACATATTGGCAGAGCACCATCCACGATATCCATCAACATTATTATAACTCAACACATAAACTGAAGTTGTCTTGAATCAGTAAAATATCTCCTATATATCACTGACAAAATTATATTGAAGAGTGAAGCTGAAGCCATCATATACGAGTATGTATGTATAAGATATGATAATATGGCTGAAAAGACAAATTGAAATGATCATTCATTCTATACTACATATGTCTTTTTTTTACGATCGTGACACCAGGACGGGTCAAAAAATAAGAAAATGAAACTGCCCTCATCGGGCACAGAACACAAAAAGAGAAACAGAGATGGAGATTGGAAAGTGTTGCGACTTGTCAGATGTGAACGGATAATAAGAGATGTGTAACGAATATCCCAGCATATTCGGTGCTGATTTAGGCATAGAAAAAGAACCGTAGCTTAAGGAAGTCATAATATAGAATTGTTATGGACAGTCCTATTCAAGTCTAAACGACATTCAGCTCTAGTTTCGCAACGGGTTGGATAAGTTAACGAAGTAACGAATCTTTTATTATTATTATTATTATATTGACGTGTGAGCTTGATACTGTCATTTATACACGAGTACTCACAATATTATTCATATGAGTATGACAATATACACAACACTTAAGATATATATATATATATATATATATATATATATATATATATATATATATATATATATATATATATATATATATATATATATATATATATATATATATATATATATATATATATATACTCTACATGCCTAGGCAAGCTATCTTAATTTCTTATGATCAATCTCTCTTAAGGGATTTTATTGCAGTGAATTTGTTAAGGTCTTATTTTAGCATTTTCGAACATTTCGAAATTCTTTTCTTATCTAATTTTAAAAACACCATAAATGTCTTGTTTTAACGCTAAAACATCTATACATTTCATATCCAGTGTATGTGTACATGAATACGCACGCACACACACACACACGTACACAAACGCACGCGTATACACATACACACAAACACACACACACACACACACACACACACACACACACACATATATATATATATATATATATATATATATATATATATATATATATATATATATATATATACTGATAAATAGATAGACAGATATAGAGAGATAAACAGATATTACTTTATCATATTATCATACTAATTCCGTTCGTCCTACTTCGTGTATAATCCCTCCTAAACTTAATTGCATCTTTCATATCTATTTATGAAAATATACAAAAGCGAATTTTTTTTTTTTTTTTTTGTCACAAAATGCTATGGTATCGCTCATTCAAATAACGTATTGCTGGATATTCATTGGATAGAAAATAGTTTTCAATTTTAATTGGAAAAGAGGAGGGGGAACATTTTGAATATGTGTAAATGTTTTACTCTGATATCATCATTAACGGACGCGGGGAGAGAGATCTATAGACTATGCCCGACAGGGTATTATGACGGATGATAATAATAATAATAATAATAATAATAATAATAATAATAATAATAATAATAATAATAATAATACTAAATGTTAGGCAACCAATCTCAATATATATATATATATATATATATATATATATATATATATATATATATATATATATATATATATATATATATATATATATATATATATATATATATATATATATCCTGACGATGCTTTCAAACAGAAAGACTTCAGTTTATTTTAAAAGTACAATAACGAACATTTCAAGGGATAAGACAATTGAATATTTTTGTATAAACCGAAATACCAAATTTGCAGATGTCGTGGGTTGGCCCATGGCACCAGCCACCCGTTGTGATACTACAGATGAGGGGTCTTTTGGGCTTTAAAAGGACAGTCCAGGACCGTTCCATGTTTAGTCTTCCTTCAGTTACGGTTCGTTTTCTATGCCTACATCAACACCGAATATTCTTGGATATTCGTTACACATCTCTTATTATCTTTTCACATCTCACAAGTCACAACACCCCCACCTGTTTCTTTATACTTTATGTTTCCATCGAGCCCAGATTTATGCATTTTCTGGCCTGTCCTGGTGTCACAATCATTATATATATATATATATATATATATATATATATATATATATATATATATATATATATATATATATATATATATATATATATATATATATATATATATATATATATATATATATACAGTGGTGACCTCAACCCATGAACTTGATCCGTTCCTAAAATCTGTTCTTGGGTTGGATTGTTCATGGGTTTGATTTATTTTTCCCATTGAAAAGCATGTAAATTCAATTAATCTCTTCCTGGTTACAATATATATTAATTTTAAAATTTTTCTAGTCACTAAAAACATGAAATATAATACAGGTTATATGTATATCATCTGTAAGAGAAAATTACATTAATAAAAGAAAGGAATTCTACTCTCCTAAAGTAAAACATGTACATATTCAGGTATACAGTATATAGTTGATACTCAGTATAAAATAGCAAAGTCCAATACTTAGAAAAAGTTGTCTCATTCTCCCACTAATAACAAACAGAGTAGGTAAGAGTACATATTGTAGGTTAAAAAAATACATTGTAGGTAAGAAAAAGTACTTTATTAACCTTTGTGGATGATTGTTGCTGTCATACGTGGATGGTGGTGGAGGAGGAGGAGTGGGACTATTTTTTGGAAGGAGAGTCCCCTTTCATAAACTCGTTAGGGAACTCTTCCGATACATGCTGTATTTCTGGTGTTTTCTCACTATTACTAACACTTTTAATTTTCTTAGGAGCCATAATAAGGGCTATCCGAGAGGCAAAACAATGGAAAATAAAGCAAGAACAATGAGCAGATCACGAACAAACTACACAGCACAAGCACCAATGCAGAACTGATAGCAGGCGAGGGGGACATGTGGTCGTCTGGACAACACATTTGTGTTCGAGGGTTGGGGTCAAAATTTGTTCAAAATTTTGTTTAGGGGTTGGTTTGTTCACGGGTACAGGCGTTCATGGGTAGGGGTCACCACTGTATGTATGTATGTATGTATATATATATATATATATATATATATATATATATATATATATATATATATATATATATATATATATATATATATATATATATAATAAAAATAAGAAAATGAAGAAGAAATGTGTGGTGGGTGGGTTCCACTCAGTCAAGGAGATGAGCATTCTCCGACTCCCACAGATCCTCCCTCTATCACTCTTACTGCGCATTTCGCTCTTTCTATTTCTTGGGGCGGGGTGTCGAGACTACCACCTTCTCGATCCAAGGTGTGTTGTAAAAGTTGATCAAATGGGGCAAACAAAGGGGACTAACTATCCCACCTTTTATATATTCCTTATGGAAACAGTTGAGCCAAATGAGGGGTTCAGATATGGAAACTCCCTCAAGAATCCTAATAGGAGCGTGTGCTCTTACTCGGACATCCATTTACAAGGAGATTGCTAGTTTTGCACACATATATACATACACACACACACACGCCCGAGTACATATGCATATATAAATATATATATAATATATATATATATATATATATATATATATATATATATATATATATATATATATATATATATATATATGGAGACTAGCAATACACTGGTTGGAGCGCAAAAACCAGGAAGAGGCAATCCAGTGCTCTAGCCCACCACGGAGATTTAGCAAAGACATTCAGGCCTATATTCTTCAGCTCCAACCTGTCAGTGTCTACCTCCGCAAGAATGGGGATCAAAATGACATAACAATCGGCAAACATAAGCAAACACACACACACACACACACACACACACACACACACACACACACACATGGACAAGGAAATGTTCAGAAATATTTATGTAACCTATGTGAGGCCAAAACTCGAATATGCAGCCCCCTTTTGGAATCCGCACTTGAAAAAGCACATAGCTAAGCTTGAAAAAGTTCAAAGACATGCCACGAAACTGGTGCCAGAAATACGGGATCTCAGTTATGATGAGAGGCTGAGGGAATTAGACTTACCATCACTCGAAGCTAGAAGAGTGAGGGGGGATATGGTGACAGTCTTTAAATTCCTTCATGGTTATGATAGAGTGGATAGGGATCGATATTTTGATATGGCAGGCTCTAGAACTAGAGGTCATAGTTTGAACCTTCGTAAGAAAACTTGTTTGCAGGATGTAAGGAAATACTTTTTCAGTGTAAGAGTAGTTGATAATTGGAATTGGCTAAGCGAGGAGGTAGTTAACGCTATCTCAATCCATAGTTTTAAGGACAGGTATGATAAGTATCACTAAGTATAAAATGGAGCCGATGAGGAGACGGGAAGATACGAGCTTTGGGCTCTTTCCCGTAAACACAATTAGGTAATCACAACTAGGTAATCACACATACACACGCACGCACACACAGAGACATATATATATTATATATATATATATATATATATATATATATATATATATATATATATATATATATATATATATATATATATATATATATATATACCCTGTATATATATATATATATATATATATATATATATATATATATATATATATATATATATATATATATATATATATATATATATATATATATATATATATATATATATATAGTAAGGAAGCCCATCAGTGAAACAAAACAGAAAATAATACCATATTTCGGGTTCTAACTGGAACCCTTCTCAAGCACGAGACTTGTGCTTGAGAAGGGGTCCAGCTAGGACCCGAAATATTGCTTTATTTTCTATGTTTTTTTCATTGATGGGCTTCCTTACTACTTAATGCTGTATGTTAACAGCTCCTGGTTATATATATATATATATATATATATATATATATATATATATATATATATATGAAAAATCAAAGAAGCACATTACCATATGTGAAAACATGAATCATTTTACCCCGACCGGGACTTGAACCTAGAACACATAAGTACTTTACCAAAGCACTACCAACTACACCACAGAAGGTCTAAGAGGGAAACAAACCTTACAGCTATATCTGCTATACTAGGAATGAACGCATTCTATCTGAATCCCACTCTGTTCATATTACAGTTTCCCCCAATCTCACTCGTGGCTTCATTTGCGCATTTAATTTAAATCTCAATTTCATTTGGGACCAACAGTAATCAAACAAGCACATTACCATATGTGAGAACATGAATAATTTAACCCCAACCGGAACTTGAACCTAGGACACATAATTACTGTGCCAAGGTGTTTCCAACTACACCACAGAAGGTCTAAAAGAGAAACAAACCTTACAGCTATATCTGCTATACTAGGAATGAATGCATTCAATCTGAATGCCACTCAGTTCATATTACAATTTACTCCCCAGGTTAGGGAAACTAATATGAACAGAGTGGCATTCAGGCAGAATGCATTTCCCTTTTAGACCTTCTGTGGTGTAGTTGGTAGCGCCTGGGCACAGTTATTATGTGTTCTAGATTCAAGTCCCGGTTGGGGTAAAAATTGTATATATATATATATATATATATATATATATATATATATATATATATATATATATATATATATATATATATATATATATATATATATATATATATATATATTATATATATATATATATATATATACCCAAGGCCTATTACGAAAAACATCAATTATTCTCACTAATTAAATAATTATATTTAATATACGCAATCCATAGAAATAGGAAAAAAATACAAAGGAAAAAACTGAAAATGATTTTCACAATTACGATTTCTAAAACAATTCCCGAATCCCATTTGCTGAATAAATCGAAATATTATAATAATTAATATATACATATTTACATAAAACCTCGTCGCAGTTAATGCCAGATTGTGAACACACATCAAAAGTATTAATATATAATTGGAATTTAATTCGCTTCCTCGTTGTATTCAAAGCTACGTGATTTGCATCCGTGTGTGCGTTTCTTTTTTTTGAAAGCATATTACATAGAATTATCACAATAAGAATAACAATACACCATCTGATTTAGATTTATGAGAGAGAGAGAGAGAGAGAGAGAGAGAGAGAGAGAGAGAGAGAGAGAGAGAGAGAGAGAGAGAGAGAGAGAGAGAGAGAGATTTATTTTATTTTATTAATTTATTGCGCCAAGGCGTCAGACATTACATGAGTTCATACAAATAATGCTTCAAATGGATATAAAACCAAGAATTGAACATGGTTTACAGGGAGGTGTACATATTGATAAAACATTGCTGCATACTAACATACAACTCACAGAATGGCAGCACAGAGTACATTATATGCAAAAGTAAAGCTCAGAGAAACGCAGAATGCACAAACAGAATTATACAGCAACATACAGAAAATATATGTATAATTCAATATAATTAATGGCCACCAAAGTGAGGAAAACGAGCAAGAATAACATCAAGGTTGTCATCATTAAGTAAAAATGAGCAGATCTGTATTAAGTTCTGACCTCGTGGTAAAACATCTCTCACTGTGGGGCACTGAAGACAATAGTGGTCAAGAGTGTTAGCATTAGTTCGGTCGCATAATGTACAGGAGGTGTACTGTGGCATATCTAGAGTCTGGGAGACCTGGAGAGAGAGAGAGAGAGAGAGAGAGAGAGAGAGAGAGAGAGAGAGAGAGAGAGAGAGAGAGAGAGAGAGAGAGAGAGAGAGAGAGAGAGAGAGAGAGAGGAGAGAGAGTCTCTGTCAGTTGTATTTTCCAATCACACAGATTACCTACCCCTCTGGTTGAGGGATTACCTCAGTGAGTCTTTCCCTTAAAATCAGCATTCTCTAAACCCAGAGCAACTTAAGGAGCCAAAAAGCAGTGTTATACCAACCCCTTCTATTCTCCGCTATACAACGGAATCGAAGCAGAGATTCTTTGATTGCAAAAGTGTCTCTTAACCAATTAAGTGACAACGCTGAGAAACACGTGTTACTGCATATTCGAATACTCTCTGTTGAACTAATATTTATAACTAGGTGATTGTGAATCACAGGTAATGTCCCTTCCAATTAAAACAGTTACAAATAAGTGTGGTTGTCCTTTGCCGTTTAACGTCACTATAATTCACCATTCGAAAGGGGTGGACAAAGACAGGTTGGAACTGGGGAATTACGACTGGAGGCCCTTTCTATCACGACAGTGGACAAGAACTGGGGTATGTGACTGCCCAAGTCTAGTGATCTAACCACTGTGCTGCCTTACAAAACTAGACATTACAGGACTGTATATGCATAAATATGAAACTTGTGCAGTGAATATCAGGGCATCTTCATGTATTCTTACTCTTGAAAACACATACTTATATATATATATATATATATATATATATATATATATATATATATATATATATATATATATATATATATATATATATATATATATATATATATATATATGTAAGTATAAAGGTACACAGATATATACGCTGAACAAGTGTATATATACTATGGTTTGAATTAATATTTCAGCAATCTTAACTGAAGTGAGTTAAGAACCAGAGAGAACAGACAGAAAAAACAAACACAGTTAATGAAAACAAATAGAAAAGACCTTTTACAATACTCTCCGGATCTCCTCCGGCTAGAATAAAATGAAGACCATTTCCTTCCAAGAATTTTCTTTTCTGAGGATAAATGAAGCTTGAGATACAGCCTTCCAGCAAGAAGGCCTGATTACACAAAAGGGATAACAAAGAAGTTATTCCAGGCTGAGAAATCTGGAAGATAACGACCCATGAGCTATACTCTTCCGAGAATGCCTTAATAGCACCATCAACATTTGGAGAGAAATGTCTTGCTTAGACCATGCCTTGGCTATGGATACCCTTTTCCTCTAATGCATACTTGAGGCGGAGGGTTCAATTGTAGTCTGAGGGTGTGGGGATAAGGACTGGATTGTATTAAAAAGTACCTGAAGACTTAGGAGTAGTTTTTGCTTAGACTATACCCCAAATTCGAATAACATTTTTGAGAAGAATAACGTTAAAAAGACTGTAGCATCGTGTTTGCTTAGAGAATGCCTTAGATATGGATCCTAATTCCCTGTGCTAACTATCTGAATGGAGATAAAAACAATATGCTAGCTTGATTACGCCCCGCTGGATATCTTTCCCTTTATTAGGAGGGCGGGGTAGAAATTATTTCGGTATGATTACTTGATAAAGTACAGTATATCCTTTTCAGCATATTGTAGGTTTTGAATAAGCAATAATATTACTTTCTGTACCGTGCGTAATGATGGGGGCCGCTGTAGCTCATTGGTATAGCACGCATGTATGGAAGCGACTAACGTGGGTTCGAGCCAATTGCAATGGGTTGGGATGGGCATGCAACCTTAATCTCCCGGATATAACTTGCATGTGTCCATCCCCATTCAAATGGCGACTAATTGTGACACATATAATGGTGGATACAGCAGAGTACACAATGATATTCAGATCTCCAGCACCAGCAAAAAAATAAAAAAAAATGTTTTAACAATATAAGCCTTCGTTCATGCATATCAATATGTCCAAATGACGGGAAATGTGGCAATAAGAAGCGCTGTGAATAACAGATGAGTAACTCAATGTTGATATTAGCAATGACATGATAACAATAAAGTTTGCTCTAAAAGCCGTTAAGACTTGCATAAATAAAACAAACCAATCAACAAACTCTACGGTCGCTCATGAATAATTATAAGAAAAAAAAATACTCTAATTAAAATGGACAAGAGAGAAAATACTCATAACGAAATTTGTAAACATAGCTAAATGCAAATAAATTATGCAACAAGTGAAAATATATACATTCAAACATTAAAAAAAAACTTCACAGGAATTCCACACGTGAATATTTCGATTTGTAAACGGTTATAAATCAATTAACATTCCAACTTGCGGGCCATGCATTAAAGTAAAATTTGGAGGGCTGCCACATAATAATATAGCAGTATCCGGATGGCTCCCCCTGGACGACTGCCCATTATAACAATTATATTTTGTTACAGTTAAAGCAGTTACGCATCTCTTTCCCACTGATTCTCCAATAAGGTGAATTGTCCATTGAAAAGATTCTCCAATGACCCATTGGAGAATCAATTGTCCAATTGTCCACTGGCAACTATTCTAAATGGCAGTTGTTGGGGGGGAGGGAAATCTCTAAGTACCGAGGGATAAAAATGCGTTACTGTTTCAACATTATCAAAATACAATTGTTATACTGGGCAGCTGTCTGGGGGCAACTGTCCTGAGGGCAGCTCTCTAGATACAGATTTATAATTATATGGCAGCTCTCCTGATTCTACTTTCATGATGGCTTGCAAGTTGAAATGTTAAATGCATTTATAAGTGTTCACTATTTGAAGCACACTCGGTACCAAAACTTCAGCTAAATTTCTCTTCTGAGATTAAATGAACATTTGCTACAAACTTCTCAGCACTCACACACAGAAATCAATATAACTCGGTGTTATTTACCATTCACAAATAATCTAGTACATGGATGACATGACCAGCTTCATGGCCCTAAACAAAATAAAAACTTTGTGATGAATACTTTCCACATGCTGACTCTAAAACTTAATTACCAAGTCAAGGAGTTTCAGATTACCTCCACTCAACTTTGCTAGTACTGTTCTGAATTTTTGCACAACTCATACATAAAAAGTTTTTGTTGATGTTGTCGTATGACTTCCGTCATGCTGAAGCCAGTCCGTCATGCTGAAGCCAGAATCTGAAACTTGTAACAGATCTTGAGGGGTAACGGTTGGTCGAGGGCACAGAGATTTTATTACAATGTTTGTAGAAAGTGTCAAGGAAATATATGACCGGAACCGTGAGACTTAGGATCTGGCATCGAGAAGGGCAGGAAAGGCCAGGAAGTTAGCCATTTCCTAAACCACAGGAAACACAAACTTGTGTTTCGTACGCAGGTACATGCCCTGCAGAGATGCCCAATAACTCCTCCCCGGAAGTAGGAGGGATTCCACTTTGAACCTGGCATTGATTGGCTGGACTAGAGATCCCTTGATCTCATTGGAGAATTGGATGTAAAGCCACGCCCTGCCCCTGGGGGTATTTCAAGAGCCACCCAGGGCAGAGACAGTTAGTTAGAACTTTGCCAGGGGCACGAATAGATCATAGATTGTGATAGTCATAGGGTGGGGGCATTGAGGCGTCGAAGTTGTGTTGTACTCTAGAATAAATATAAGCAAAGGATTCACTGCGTGTCCATTCTTACCTTGTACCCGTCTGGTACTAATAATTATAAGTATATATACGTAGGAGGAAAATCCCTACGTCAGTGGTGGCAGTGCGGTACGGATCTTCACGAGAGAAAAAAAAAAAAAAAACATACGAAGAGACAGGTGAATGCCAGTGCAGACCCGTGCAGAGAAAACAAGAATGGCAAACGCACAAGACCAATATCTCCCAAATTCGGAAATGGGCGACGACGAGAAAGACCGGAAAATCCTCGAATTGGAGGAGCAAGTGCGGCGCCTACAAGCACGCGCCGACGCCGCTCCGTCGAGAAGGAACCCGGTCGACGTCAACACCCCCGACAGTGAAACCGACGCCTCAAACATCGACGAACAGCCTGCCGCTCCGAACCCCGTGGTGACACAGGGAACCCAGCAGGCCATGCCCCCTTTCTGTGCTCTGGTGGTAAAGGCACCATGAGTCAAAGATTCACCTTTACGCTTTGACGGCGCAAACGTGGAAGGCCTCGAGTATCCTTCTATATTTCCCGCAGCTGATTTTTTGACACACTTAGGTTGGCGGATGAGAAGTGCTGAGTGGACCGACGAGTACCGGATTAACGAAGTAGTACAAAGGTGCACCGGATTCGCGGCCGAGACCCTCGGTAGAGACGAATGGTCGGAAATAAAACAGTGGGGAACTTTTAAGGATCGATTCCTAAAAATGTTCACAGTGCGACAGAGCGAAGACACGCTCATAGCTGAGATTCAAAACAGTCCCCGAAGGCGAGGAGAGCAGTTGAGTTGGTACGCGACAAGGATTGAAACATTAACGGGTTCAGTGAGTGAAATTGTCGATAACCCGTACATGCGACAAAGTATTGTGCGGAGCGCCTTACGGAAAACTGTTCCAGAGAAATGCCACTTTCTGTTGAAGTCCAACACCCTGGTCCCCGAGCTCGTGCGTCTACTGCTGAAGTGGTTCGAGAGCCACCCTGGTCATGGGCTTTCGGAGGAGGAAGTTGAAAGAGAAAGACTCATGCGACCCACCGCGAGCCCCGTCGCAGCCATGACGAACGAGCGAGGACCGAGATTCCGAGACGCGCAGGCAAGATGGTGCGCAAGGTGTGGCGGCACAGGTCACTCCCAGGACTGGTGCGTGACAACGGCCCCACCGGATGTAGTTTGCTACAACTGTCTGGGGGCCGGACATCGGGTTAGAAAATGCCCCTCGCCGAGGATAACTCGCGAAGTCGGGCAACCGGCGTTCTGGAAAAAAAAAAAAACGCCGACGCCCCGACGGGAACCCCCAGCGAACGGTCCGAACACCTCCGGTCAAGGAGCTATCGCTCCTCCCGAACGAGAAGTAGTGGACATCACGAGACCACCTCCTCAGCGCAGATAAGTACTTGTAGTTTCTATCTAATGAGTAACGGGATCTTGCTAGTAGAAATTGCGGTCGGCGGAATCCGCCAAGTTGCTTTGTTGGATACGGGCTCAGCCGTATCATTAATTGACCGTAGTATTGTTGCAGACCCCCTCACTAAATTAGATACGCCAGTAGTTATTACCACTTTGGGCAATAATACCCCGAACTTTGTTAGAGTTAAAGAAGTGGTGAAACCCGTGATTGCATTTGAAGGGTGTCCCACAAGATTTAAATGTGCTTTTTTTGTTGTACCTAGGCTAAGTGTCGAACAGGCGAAAGTCATAATTGGTTTCGAGGACATGGTAAAAATGGGAGTTAGTATTGTTAATGCACGCGGTAAAACTACCGTAACGGTAAATGAGAGCGAAATAGTTGCACGTTCCGCGCGCGCGTCAGTGTCTGCATGTGTGTTGCAAGAGAAAAACGATGACTACATCGTGACGCTTCGGGAAGAAATTATTGAGAGCGGTACTGCATGCGTTTTAGAAGTTATTACCTCGCGAGTAATCCCGAACGCTCGAGCCTTATGTGCAGAATTTGTCGGAGAGTACGCGGATTTTTTTCCTAATAAACTGCTAATGGTCCCTGAGGGATCGCGGAAATTAACTGTAATGTGCGCGAACATGTCACCGATCCTGCTAGTTATTCCTAGAAACACGAAAGTCGCCGAATTCGAGGAAGTGTGCGAGTGTTACAGCGTAAATTTCACAAGGGTCGCGGAAGACCCCGAGCGCATCATAAATTTGCAGACGTTAGCGAGAGGACTGAGCGCTGCTGAACATTCTACTTTTATGTCTGAACTGGTCACTAAATATTATGATGTTTTTGCGTTAGATAACGACCCCCTTGGAGAATGCACTCTCATGCCTTTTGATATTAACACAGGAAGTCACCCCCCCACCTTTGTCAAACCCTATCGCACTCCGTTTGTATACGAAAAAAGGTTAGAGGAAATGGTGTCTGATTTAGAGAAAAAGGGCGTCATTAGCTTGTCTAAAAGCCCTTGGCACAGTCCCATAGTGGTAGTTAAGAAGAAAGACGGAGATCTTCGTTTGTGCGTGGATTTCCGCAAACTGAATTTGCTCACTGAAGGCGATAAATTTCCCCTCCCCATAATTGAAGATGTATTGTGTCACGTTAGCGGCGCTAAGTATTTTTCCACTCTCGACCTCCTGGCGGGTTACCACCAGGTAGTCTTGAAAGAGAAGAGTAAAGCGAAGACCGCTTTTTCAGTAAATAATAAACTTTACGAGTATAATCGTTTGCCTTTTGGGTTAAAAAACGCCCCCAGTCATTTCAGCAGACTCATGACAACCGTTCTCCTAGGCCTCATCGGTAACGCCGTGTTAGTGTATTTAGATGATTTAGTCATAATCGGACAAACCTTTGAAGAACACGCCCGGAACCTCATTTCAGTTTTAGAAGCCTTAAGACAGAATAACCTGCGCGTGAAATTGTCTAAGTGCCAGTTTTTCAAGGCCGAAGTAGAATTTCTCGGGCACAAGTTGTCACCCGCGGGCGTGGCAGTATTACACGATAAAGTAAAGGCCATTGAAAAGTTCGCACGGCCAAAAACGTGTAAAGATGTTAGATCATTTCTCGGACTTTGCTCGTACTACCGTAAATTCATTGAGAAGTATGCGGACATTTCCCGTCCCTTAGACAGGCTCCGAAATGCTCACCAGATTTGCTGGACGTCCGAGCACGAGACCGCGTTCGTAGCTTTAAAGAAAGCCCTAATGTCCACTCAAGTACTCGCTTACCCTAAATTTGATCGGGCGTTCTACGTCACGTGCGACGCTTCCGACGTTGCGATCGGCGGAGTAATATCACAGGACGATGACGAGAAGAGAGACCGCCCCATTAGTTTCGCTTCCCGGGCGCTCACCGACACTGAGCGGCGGTATTCCACCATCGAACGAGAAGCACTCGCTATCGTGTTCATACTAGAAAAGCATAAATATTTCCTACTTGGATATCCAGTAATAATTCGTAGCGATCATTTGCCGTTGAAGTACGTGTATGCAAACCCACTGAATAACCAAAGGCTTTCCCGATGGCTGTTAAGACTTATGCAGTTTAATATACAGGGGTTTGAGTATGTACCCGGAAAAAGTAACAAAGTAGCAGATGCCCTGAGCAGGGGAGTGCGAGAAGCCCCCGCCCTGGCCATTACCCGTTCAATGAGGAACGCGGGCCATCGGACTGTGGACACAGACCGTCCTGCAACTGCGGGAGCCGATCCCAATTCCGCACACAAACTCCTTCAGAGTAGTGGCCAAGAACATCCGTATAAGGTACCTAAAAGCATGAATGGAGGGAGTGGAAGTGAGCGAGGACCGAGTGAAAGTTGCGAGACTGAGCATGAGAATGAGCGAACGAGTGTGAATGAGGGAGAGGAGGGTTTTTGTGGGTGGAATCGAGAGGAGCTCGTAAGGAAGCAGGACGAGGATGCATTGTGGGGAGAGGTAAAGAAACTCCTACAAGGAATAAATGGCGAAGTCCCTGTTAAAATGAGACGCCAAATGAAGTTATTCGTAACCGAAGGTGGAATCTTGTATAGGATGTTTACGAGAAAAGACGAAGAGGGGGGATACGCGGCAGTACTCCCCGAGGAATCCCACCGCTGCCACCACTGACGTAGGGATTTTCCTCCTACGTATATATACTTATAATTATTAGTACCAGACGGGTACAAGGTAAGAATGGACACGCAGTGAATCCTTTGCTTATATTTATTCTAGAGTAATGTCGTATGACTTCCGTCATGCTGAAGCCAGTCCGTCATGCTGAAGCCAGAATCTGAAACTTGTAACAGATCTTGAGGGGTAACGGTTGGTCGAGGGCACAGAGATTTTATTACAATGTTTGTAGAAAGTGTCTAGGAAATATATGACCGGAACCGTGAGACTTAGGATCTGGCATCGAGAAGGGCAGGAAAGGCCAGGAAGTTAGCCATTTCCTAAACCACAGGAAACACAAACTTGTGTTTCGTACGCAGGTACATGCCCTGCAGAGATGCCCAATAACTCCTCCCCGGAAGTAGGAGGGATTCCACTTTGAACCTGGCGTTGATTGGCTGGACTAGAGATCCCTTGATCTCATTGGAGAATTGGATGTAAAGCCACACCCTGCCCCTGGGGGTATTTCAAGAGCCACCCAGGGCAGAGACAGTTAGTTAGAACTTTGCCAGGGGCACGAATAGATCATAGATTGTGATAGTCATAGGGTGGGGGCATTGAGGCGTCGAAGTTGTGTTGTACTCTAGAATAAATATAAGCAAAGGATTCACTGCGTATCCATTCTTACCTTGTACCCGTCTGGTACTAATAATTATAAGTATATATACGTAGGAGGAAAATCCCTACGTCAATGTCTCGAGGTGAACACTTTTAGAGAATGTGCAAAATATTGTAAAATGCCCATACAGTCCACTACTGCGGGTAACCACTACAAGCCAAAAGACATTCTACATTAGGATCAGGTAATCCATGCACTGTAACATTATCAGAAATAGATATAATAGTTACCAAGTAACAGAAAACCAACACTTCATAACCAAACAAGGCGGACCGACAATGTAATCCTTAAAAGACAACACATTACGATATAAAAAAAATTATGTCAAACACAAAAAGAACTAGAAATCCAGCAACCAAAAAATACCCAGCCAAGTTTATTGATGGCCACAATGCCTCTCTAAGCATATTGTATCAAGACCAGGAGAGTGTATGTACTGCACCAGCATGATAACACATTCCTAACATACTCACTAAAAAACAAAAAACAATAAATTCACAATATTTTTTTCGCTGATGAAATAAGCATTACACTTATTCACATTGTGCATCCATAATATACATGACGTTTAAACTCTTGAAATTCAAACAGTGCATCAGCTTCTAAAATTTCCCAAGAAATCCCATCCCTAGATTCCACAACTTTTTTGGAGAGAAAAAAAAAAAAAAAAAAAAAAAAAAAAAAAAAAATATATATATATATATATATATATATATATATATATATATATATATATATATATATATATATATATATATATATATATATATATATATATATATTATCTGTTTTCACTGTTTTTCTATGACCTTTACCACTTGCACATATTTAACATTTTTATTATTTAGATGCTTTTAGTGTTTATCTTTTAATTTTCATTAAATTGTTAAGGTTCTGTCACTAAAACTCACCTAAATATTGGCTGACAGATTTTAGACATTGTGTTATTCAATGTAGTAAAAACACCGTGAAGACTAATATGTAAAAGGAACTTTGAATCACATGCTAAAACATCAAGGTACAGTATATGAATAATACAATGCTATAAAACCTTCTTACTGGCTTGTAGTCAACATCTAGTGTGTGGTTTAAATATATTCAGTGAAAGGTTGACAAGTTAAAGTAGCAACTATTTTGAAATTATCCACAATATACAGCCCTGTATTAAACACCTGTGCAATTTCAAGAAAAACTCTGTACACAAGCACTATGTGTAACTTAGGACTCTACATGCTAACCCTAAACTTAATCTAGGTACTGTAATGCTCTGTTAATATCTCCCTAAACACTAAAAGCAATTGTCACATAAAAAGGTGGGGACTGTTATAGCTATATATATTCTATAAAAACACCTGAACCTCACAATAAATTATGCTTATGGGAGAAAATACTCAACATAGAAAAACAGCTTATATCTCAACGTGTCAGTTATGGAACCCGCAGACGACAAAAATCCATGCTGTTCTCTAACATTAGCATCAATAGATTCTTCGTCACACAATGTTTGTAGAGGAAACTTTTGGCTATTTCTATCTTTCTTTTTATCAACTTGATACTTTCTGGTAATCTTGCCTTATTATCAGTCTACAAACTTTCTAACACCAGCATCTAATTTTCAATATATGACAACCATTTGAGAGAGAAACACATTTGGAGAGTGATGTCTTCTCATAACCCTTTTTGGGTGTAGAACAGTAAATCAACACATATCACAGTTCTTGTATATATAAAGCCAAATGATATTTAAGTCTGACCTTAATTCATAAATCAGTGTTGCAAGGTACTATATTTACAGCTAAAAATAAGAACCTAAATGTATCGGTGCAAGACATACTTAACTGATATATACATACAGTACTACTGTGAGGTACAATAATCCCAAATATGTTACTGTAAACTTTAGTATAGTATAATAATAACAGAAAAAACACAACACATAAATAAGGAATGGAACAACAGCGCTATGCCATTTTGGCATCACTTGTTTTGTTAAGATAATTAGGTTGGTTTAGATTTTCAAATGATAAATAAAAAATCTTTTTAACATCAGAAAAAATGGGCTTAATGCTCAATCAGCTTGCCCTATGGTCAAGCCAAAGCATACGAAAGCCGCCCTCCACATATTCTCAGGGAAAGAGATCAAGGACCCCCTCTGAACACCTCAAATCACAGATACTACAGAACCCTATACTGTACATGCAGTCTCCGACTTACGACGGGGTTTGAAAATATGAACAGGTTACACTCTGTACAAGTCACCTCTGGTATTCATTCTTGAGTTCTCCATTTTTTTTTCTATCTTTCATCAAAAATAGCTTTTCTTCATGGTTAGTTTTCATAGGTTTGTTATTCTTTTTCCTAAGTATTAACATTATTATTATTATTATTATTTCAACAACAATAATGACAAGGAAAATAATAATAATAATATATTATTATTATTATTATTACAGGGAGTCCTCATATAACATCAGGGTTCCATTCCTGAAAGCTGACTTAAGTCAATGTAAGTTGGAACTCACTTAGATTTGAACCTGGGTCCCCTAAAAAAAGAAAGAAAAAAGTTTTTTTTTGACCCTATGTTCCTAATAGTTCTTAAAAATTACTAAAACTAAATTTAATACTATTCCTAAACTATAAAAAATTAACATAATATACAACTACTGTACAGTATAATAAAACAACACATACATAAAAATATCTGAACTATATTACACTACAATACCTGTACAGTGTTATTGTATAGTACAAAACTGTAAATAGTACTCTTACAGTATACTGTACTCATGTGGTGTGCTTACATAGGGAGGGAGAGACTTCCTTATCAGGAGAGAGCTTGCTATGTCAGCTGCTGAGGAGACAAGGGCAGGCAGGTGAGTCTGGCAAGGCAAATGAACAATCGATACATAATATATAGAAAATAAAACAATACGATATAAAACAAACTTATAAACATAAAATATATTACACTAGTATCTCATTTTTTATCAAGGTAATGGCTTTATATATTTATTTTTGTTATATACAGTTGGCTATACTGAAAAATTATATTGAATTTAAAAAGAAAAATACAGGTCTATAGTTTTTCTTTTTAACTCATTCTCCTTTTTTAAATATTGTTGCCACCTCTGCCAATTTCCACTACTTGAGTGACAATCCTAATTTTATTAAATTATAGAATAGTGGAGTTAGTGGACAACTAAGCTCTGCGTTGCACTTCTATATACTCTAGCATAAATTTCACCAGGTCCCGGAGATTTATGAGCCTTTAATTTATCTATTTCTTTTATTATATCCTCCCTCGTAATATTTATTGTACTAAGTCTATTATTGAGATGGTCTGTGTATATGTATTCTACCTTTGGAATATATTCCAAGTTTTCATTGGTAAATACAGATAAGAAATATTCATTTAAACATGTACACATCTCTTTATCATCATCTGTGAAAGGACCGTTGGCTACTTCAAGCGGTCCAACTTTTAACCCCTAGAGGACCATCAGGAAGAAAGGGTATCAGAAACTAGACAAAAACAAATTTATGAATATATAAAAATAAAAAATAAATAGATGAAAAAATTTTTGTTTTGTTTTTTCTTTTAGAAGCCTTTGTCGTAAACTTGAAGCAACGTAACTCGAAACGATGTTATATGAGGACTCCCTGTATTATCATTATTATTATTATTATTATTATTCTTATTATTATATTTAGATTAAGAAGTATGTGACAACTTTAGTAATGGAAATAGAAACCAATATTAGAGCATTTTGTGTCTAATAACTAATTAGAATACATAAAATCAAGTTTTCCCTCTCCACTGAAAGCATTATCAATAATCCAATGAACTTGTTGAATAAAAACCTATACATCACTCTTTATTCAATAGGTACATTGGAATCTTGTTAATGCTTACAGTAGAAAGAGAAAGCTTCATCTTAAGTAATTAGTTGGAAAACACAAAATACTGTACTCTACTTTGGATGTCTATTTCCATTATTATGATTGATTTTATTATTATTATTATTATTATTATTATTATTATAATTATTATTATAATATTCATTATTATCATACCTACAACTATTATCCTTATTATTCCTATTATTATCATTATTATTACTGTATTATTATTATTATCATTATTATAACAATAACAATGATGATAATAATATCCATTTTGTAATGTAATATTATCATTATTTTTCAATGCTGTACATGTATAACTGTAATAAAATCTAATTCATAAATAACATGTAGTACAATATTGACAACAATAACTAATAATATATTAGAACAATTATACTAATGAACTGTAATCATGATTGTGTGAATGTGGTTTAAAATTTATAACATATTAATTTCTGGAAATATACAGTTAACATCTTCATATTGCGATTACGGTGGATAAAAGAAACTCCAGAAAGCTAACTTCCAGACAAAAATTGAAAATTATTCTGCATAACATAATGCTTATCTCTTAATACAGTCAATTTAGTTAGTACAAAATAAAATATTAAACACCATCACATAAATGAGCATATAAACATTGTAATATAGTACTATGAAAAACAAATTATTCTTCACTTACTATTTCCAATGTACAATGCCTGCAGGCAAGGGAACTAAGAGGCTACAATCGATCAGTTTACACTTCTTAGAAAGAGTATATGTCCTAAATTAAAGGGCTCAGTTAAGGCTCGACAACTCAGATCCAATATACCTGTAAATAAAATAAAGTATACGAATAAATTCATGCTAAATATAATTTACTTTAAAAATATACATAATAGTACATTATCAGAGAGGCACTGAGAGTATTCAATATATTACCATACCCAATCTGATATAACTTTTTTATTCACAGTTTTGCATTAATATCACATACTTAGTTGCAAACAATTGGGCTGGTATCATGAAAAGAATAAGTCTGAGAGACAGGAATATTCAACAAAACGTTAGTGTCACTTTGTATCAAACATATTAATTGTTAAATACTTTTGTATTAGCCTAAAACTATAAGAGGTGTCCATTTGCATATGGGATAGCTCTCTTATTCTGTCAAAACCATGTGACTACTGTGACCCCACAAGGGGATAATAAACCAGTGATATTTATTACAGATGCATTGTTATATCACAGTTTCAATAAATAGTCCACATCTACCACATATAAATATTGCAGTTTTGAACATACACAGTTGGAAAATACTGGAAAAATAAATTTGCACAAATTTTTCTTTCAAAAACACATTTGTACACAGAATTCAATTTGTAACAGAAAAAATGTAAGAATAGTACAATCATCTAGTCAAGATTTAATTTATATGAGACACTGAAAATAGGTTATATGCAAAATGCATAAGCAGTTTTAGATAAGGGTTTTGACCACATGTGATTCTGAATAATACAAGGGGTTGGGGAACCATATAAGAGATTCAGATGAGGGATAACTGAACTTAGAATCTTAATAAACAGTCAGAATTGTATGCAATTCATAATATTGTGTCTTACTAGAGAGGTTTCCCAACTGCTACTACTGACATACTCTTTTCTAATGGTTAACATTAACAAAGATTACCACTTTCTGTTTCTTCACTGTACTGTAGCTTGTTTTTTGTTATTGCAGATGTGTACTTAATATTGTAATTTTCTGTAAAGTAATTTCTCCTAAGGCTAGCGTACGGCAGTGATTAGATCCAAAATTGAGCCCACTGCATGGCATTAAGAGAGGCATGCAGCCTTAATGCCCCTGCTTCAAACTATATCCACACTCATAATGGATATTAAGAAGTGGACACATAAAATGACATACAACAACTATAATGATTTCACCTTAGGCATATTATAAAGATTAACAAACATTTGCAATCCAAGTTATAACATAATTTGTCACTGAAATTGTGAATCTCTCTTGCATTGCATTCTTGCATTCCATTAGTTTCTCGAAATCAACTTAAGAACCTGTCTCAGGCTTTTATTAGGTGTACACTCACCAGTTTTCCTAATCTGAGCAACCCAACCTAACCTAATAATATAGAAACAGCCCAAATCCCATTACCTAATTGATGGATCCCCCCACTAGGTCCCCTTTAATTATTCATTATTAAACACTGCTTTTCCAATTGGTAGGCTTAGGGTGCACTTTCTCAAGTTGATTTATGTCTTGTATATATTAATATAGATCTTGTAAATAAGAGTAAGTCCAGGGTTACTCTTTCACCTAATCTACCCTAGCCTAATTATATTTACAAAGTAGTTCTGGGGGTTTTCATTTTTGCAAGTTGGTTTACTTGGTTATTTAACTTTATATGGGGTTCTGTGGGGTACTCATCTTTACAGGATTTAATAACTTTTTATTTCTTTTGTATTCATTATATGAATTGTTCTTTTATCAGCTACTTTCTTTACATAAACTGCACTTGCATTCCATTTAGTTTCATATATGAAGTACTGTACTCTTGTGTATAACTATTTTTAATTGTAATGAATTATTTTTTATACATGAATTACTCGTGTCTTTCACTTTTTTTTTTAAGAGCTCTTTAATCCAACTACATATATACTCATCAGTACCTGTCATTTATTTTAAAACGGGGACAGCAGAGTCAAAACATACACATTAACAAGTAGCTAATTGTTTGAGCCAACCACAAGTTAACTAGCTGGTTTACCCCCACTGCTCCATCTCAGAGCAACTGGTTTTTGTATGACAAATACTCTTGTATTGCACAAGTTTTTGTAGATTAATTACTCAGGTGATATACTATCTTTTCTATTATCAATTACTATTGTATTACAACAGTTAATCTGTATATGAATTACTTTCATACTGGGACTGCACGCAATAAGGAAAGCTGTAAGGTAAACATCAAAGATTCTAACCCTGCCGCTTGGCATTGGAGAAAGCATTCTCACTGGGAGTACAGTCAACTATGGGTCAAAATGGACCCATTTTTTCTTGCAAGAACACCAAGTTTAAATATTTAACCCTTCGACAGCGTCAAGGAAGGAGGATTTTGGTACGTGAAAATACAGATTTGGCCTAAAATATTTTGAACTACATTTTTTTTCTTTACATTTTCTGGCAATGGTTAGGCTATTTTTTTTATGGAAAAATCATAGAAGCCCCAAAAAATTATTTTTGAAGTTACTTAAAGCCATTCTTAATGAAAAATCAATAAAAACAAAATAAAATTTTTTTTTAATGTGTTTCTTTATATTTAAAAAGTGAGAAAACTTGCTAATAGTATATTTCACTTAAATGATCCTTGAAATAAACTTCAAAATTATTTGGTGCTACTTTGGCTTGTTATCTACAAGGAAAATATACCTACGCCGTAGTCACTAGCGGTAAACAGAATGTATATCGTTTAAAAATGCTGAATAGAGGTTAGTTTGGTTAGGTTATAGATCACAATATAGTGTAGATCGCATACCAAAGAAGATTCATAACACGTAGATAACAGACCAATGTAGCACCAATTATTTTATATCTTAGAAAGTACATTTAAAAAAAAAAAAAAAAAAAAAAAAAAAATCAATTCTTAAATTTTCAAAATTTATATTGACTTTTTTTTTTTTTTTTTTACAAAATTTCGACTCAGAAAAACTGAATGGGACAATCAAATAAAAAATTATTTATGTGGTTGCTCTTTATTCCGGCTTTATGTCACGAACTCCCTTTTCAACCAAGGGCTAGGACGGTTGCCTTCTTGCGAAGGACTTGTTTTGGCAGATGTAATCGTTGCCTTGAGTGCATGCCCTTGCTAACCTCAGTCCGTGACGGGGCGCGAACCCTCTGCCTGACGCCTCAGAGTCGCGGACGCTACCGCTTGAACCACGGTGACTACTATGTAAATGCTCTTTACAACTTATAATTTCCACAACTCTCCTTACTATTTTTATTTATACTATATTTCTCTATTCTCTAATGTATACATAATATTATCACTCAAAAACATGTATAGTACAATATAGACATTATATAAAAGAATAATTAAAAGCTTATCATACCTTTTAAATGATGTAGAAAAAGGTTGAAATGGCAATTCGCAGGTCCGAGGCAAATCTTCCTGATTTCCCTCTGATTACCTTTTCCTCGCATGGCCGATAGATGGCAAGTACCTCCCTCGCCGGCCCCTCTCTCACGCCGATATTCCGATGTCAGACGACTTGCTGAAGACCTCAGGCAGTAGGAAACGTTTTTTTTTAAACAACGCATTTTTGCGAGGTAAGTCTGTGATGCAGGGTTTTTATTATGTATTATTTATGCCAATTAAGCAGCTAAAAAAACAACAACAACTTGATATTAAGCTATTACGTATATGAGTTGTTAAGTATGCAGTATCTGTAAAAATTATTCAAATTAAATCTACTTGTTTTGTGGCATGTTCATTTAAATTATTTACCTTTTATCAGCCTAAACTATTTTGAACTGTATTTTTTTTTTCTGGCAGTGGTTGGGCTATTTTGTTATGGGAAAATCATAGAAACCCACAATTTTTTTTTAAGTTACTCGAAGCCATTTTTTTTCCGAAAAATCAATAAAAACAACAAAATATATAAAAAAATTTAAAAATAATGTTTTTTTTAATATTTACTGAGGTGAGAGAGCTCTCTAATAGTCTTATTTCACTCACATGACCCTTAATATCAACTTCAAAATTATTTTATATCGTATTGCAAATGCCATAACATTGCCAATGTACTCTCTGTAATAATGTGTTCTATTCTTTATCTTTTTGGTTTAATTGTAACTTTGATATGCCATGTATATTTTAGCCATTTTGTTTTTACTATTATTTTCTTAAGTCAGCGATGTGTAAATATTGCGAATTATGTTATTTGTATTGGTAGTTATGTAAGAGTAAGTACTCTAGCTTTGTCATGCTGATAAAAATGTAAAACTACATGTCATCACTTTACAGGAGGAGGATGGGTAACCACTAGTTGGGTTTCAACCATTAAGATGGGTCGAATTTTTACTACTCCAACAAACGAAAACGTTGTCAGGCCTCATATATATATATATATATATATATATATATATATATATATATATATATATATATATATATATATATATATATATATATATATGTATATATATATATATATATATATATATATATATATATATATATATATATATATATATATATATATATATATATTTTTTTTTTTTTTTTTTTTTAAGTGTGACACCGGGACAGGCAGAAACTGCCCTCATCAACAAAGGCCCGGGCACGAGAAAATACCAAGACGAAGGAAAAGAAAAAGTTAAGGGCAAGGCAGAGATGAGGTAATGTCACACAAAGGAAAACGACAGACAGAAAAAACAGTCAAAGTAAAGAGGACCCAGAGATATGGAGGACTAGGCTCTGAGATGACGACAGATCTGCTTTTTGAAGGATGAAAGGTCATAAGAACTAGGAAAGACAGAAGAAGGAAGAGAGTTCCAGAGTCTGGAGGTAGATGGGAAGAAGCAGTCGCTGCACCGACCAATCCGCGAGCTACAAATCTCCACAAAGTACCTGTGAGATGAGGCCGCTTGGCGAGTGTTACGCGGCCTCGGCAGTGGAGGAGGGATGCAACTCACCAACTCATCAGAGCAGCGATGGAAGTAGTAGCGATAGAAAAGCGAAAGAGAAGATACCTTACGGCGAAGAGAGAGAGAATATAGGTTAGAAGTAAGAGAAGGATCATTAATGAGTCTGACTGCCTTAGATTCAACCCTATCAAGAAGATAAGTAAAGGAAGAAGCACCCCAGATGTGTGAGCAGTATTCTAAGCAGGGGCGGATAAGACCTTTGTAAATTTTATGTAACTGCAGTGAGGAAAAGTAATAACGAAAACTGATGACATTTACCAAAAAGATCAACAATAAGGTAGGTAATGAAATTATGAGCAGTATTTAACTATTGAAATATGCATTGTATATGTAGCTATAACGGGGATATTTTGAGCCAAATAGGTAAATTTTGTAAGAGAATCTAGGGAATTTTTGACAGCTTAACCTGGCAGCACTGATTGGCAGAAGGCCCTCAGTCCTCACCCTGTTACCATGTGTCTGGCTCAAACAATTTGCTACTTGTTAATGTGTATGGTATATTTTTGACACGGTTACTCCTCTTTTAAAGAGAATGACAGCTACTGATGAATATACATGAAGTTGGATTAAAGAGCTCTTCAATATACAGACAAGAAAAAATAGTGAAAGACAAGAGTAATTCATGAATAAAAAAATTAGTAAGTCCTGTATGAAAATATATGGAAGACAAGAGTAATTTATGTAAAGAAGGTAGTTGATACAAGAATAATTCATATAATGAATACAAGAGAAAAAAATATTAGATCCTGTAAATATGAGTAACCCCCAAGACCCTGAATAAGGTTAAATAACTCGGTAAATTAACTTACAAAAACAAAAAAATAAATAATTAGGCTAGGGTAGATTAGGTAAAAGAGTAACCCAGGAGTTACTCTTGTTAACAAGACTTATTACATATACAAGATATGAATCAAATTAAGAAAGTGCACCCCAAACCTACCAATTGGAAAAGCAGTGTATAATAATGAATAATTAAGGAGGGCCTAGTAGGGGGATCCACCAATTAAGTAATGGAAGTATTTTTTTTTTAATAGGTTAGGTTGGGTTTTTCATATTAGTAAAACTGGTGAGTGCACACCTAACAAAAGCCTGAGACAGGTTTTTAAGTTGATTTCAAGAAATTAATGGTATACAAGAATGCAATACAAGGCATATTCACATAATTTCAGTACAAATTATAATCTGTGCTGCAATTTTTTTTTAAACATTATAATATGCCTAAGGTGATATTGTTATTGTTGTTGTTTGTCATTTTATGTGTCCACTTTTTAATATCCATTATGAGGGTGGACATAGTTTGAAGCAGGGGAATTAAGGCTGGATACCCTTCCTAATGCCCTGCAGTGGCCTCAATTTTTGGTCTGTCACCTCCCAAGTCGAGTACTCTAATCACTACACTACCACAGTATTATAGCCATAGAAATTACTTTGCTTAAAATGACAATGTTAAGTACACATCCCTTGTAATAAAAACCGGAATCCAGGCAAATTTCTCGAAATCAATTGCTGGAAAGCTAATAGCTCAAAAAATTATTTCTCGAAATCAATTGCTGGAAAGCTAATAGCTTAAAAAATTATTTCTAGAACTATCAATTGACTGAAAGACAGATTTCTCGAAAAGCAGTCCTTCAAAAATTAATATCCAAGATGAAAAAGGTTCATTACATAAAAAACAACTAATTTTTGTAAGTAAATATAAACCTAACCTAATATCGGCTTTCGAGCAATCTGTCCTTTGGGTAGTTTACAAAATGATTATTGACTTTCAAGCAATTTTCGAGAAATAATTTTTCGAGCAATTGATTTCGAGAAATTTACCGGATACCAAAAAAACGAGCTACAGCACAGTGCAGAAACTGAAAGTGGTTATCTTCGTTGATGTTGACCATTAGAAAAGAGTAAGTCAGTAGTAGCAGTTGTGAAACCTCTCAAGTAAGACACAGTATTATGAGTTGTATATAATTCTGGCTGTTTATAATGATTCTAAGTTCATTGATCCCTCATCTGAAGCTCTCGTTTGGTTCCTCAACCCCCTGCATTATTCAGAATCACATATAGTTAAAACCCTTATCTAAAACTTCCTATGCATTTTCCATATAGCCTGTTCCCATTGCCCCATATACATTAAATCTTGCCTAGATGACAGCACTATACAGTACTTAATTTTTTTTATTACAATTTACCATCTGTGCTCACAGGAATTTTTTAGGAAAAATTTTCTGCAAACGTACTTTTTCCAGTGTTTTCTAACTGTGTATGGTCGTAACTGCACTATTTATCCTGTGATAGATGTAGGCTGCTGTTGTTTAAACAGATATAATGACACATCTGTAATAAATATTACTGGCTTATTTTCCCCTAGTGGAGTCACTGTAGTCACTTGGTCTTGACAGAATAAGGGAGGCCTCCCATTTACAAATGGACAATTCCAAACGTAAAATCTGAAACTATAGCTCCACCATAACACATGATTGCATTAATGCATTATACAGCCTACTAGAGGTCATTTAAGAATTAATATGTTTGGTACAAAATGACACTAAATTATGTTGATCACTCCTGTCTCAAACTTATGCTTTTCATGAAACCTGCCTAATTGTTTGCAACTATGTATGCAATATTAAAGCAAGACTATGAATTAAAATGTTATATCAGATTGGGTATGGTAATATGTATTGTACACCTGTTTGAGTTGTTTATAGTTTGGTACAGTACTGTATTAGTGAACACTCTTAATGCCTTTCTAGTTAGGTAATGTTCTATTATGAACTTTAAAGTAAATAATATTTAGTATGAATTTACTCCTATATTTTATTTTATTTACAGGAGTATTTGATCTCAGTTATCGAGCCATAACTGAGCCCTTTAATGTAGGACATAGACTTGTTCTAAGAAGTGTAAACTGATCGGTTGTAGCCTCTTAGATCTCTTGCCTGCAGGCATCGTGCATTGACAAAAGTAAGTGAAAAAGGAATAGTTTTTCATCATATTAGGCTACAATGTTTACGTGCTCATTTATGTTATGGTGTTTGATATTTTATTTTGTACTAACTAAATTGATTGTATTAAGAGATTCATAGGCATTATGTTATGCAAAATAGTCATCAACTCTAGTCTGCAGGTTTACATTCTGCATTTTCATTTATCCACGGCAATCCCATTTTGTAAATGTTAAATATAAATTCCCAGAAATTAATATGATATAAATTTTAAACCACATTCACATATTTTTTTATTACAGACCATTATTATAATTGTTCTTATATATTATTAGTTATTGTAGTCAATATTACTTTTTTTCAATGATGTACATCATTGAAATACAGTATAATGATGATATTACATTGCAAATGGATATTATTATCATCACTGTTACTGTTATAATAATAATAATAATAATAATAATAATAATAATAATAATAATAATAATAATAATAATAATAATAATACAGTAATAGTAATGATAATAATAAAGTAATAATTTTACTACTAATACAGTATAATTGGTGAAATTGTTATTGATAATAATAATAATAATAATAGTAATAATAATAATAATAGCAGTAATAATTATATCAATAATAATAATGGAAATAGACACCCAAAGAAAGTTTGTGTTTAATAACTAATTACTTAAGATGAAGCTCTCACTTTCCACTGGAAACATTATCAAGATTCCAATGTATTTGTTGAATAAAGAGTTATGTATAACTATTTAGCCATGAAGTTCATTGGAACCTTGATAATGCATGCAATGGAAAGCGAAAATTTGATTTTATGTACTGTAATTAGTTATAAAAAAAATGCTCTACTATTGGTCTCTGTTTCCATTACTTAAGATGTCACGGACTTCCTAAGTCTGAATAATAATAATAATGATAATAATAATAATATATTATTTTCCTTGTCATTATTAATGTTATGATAATTATAATAATAAAAATAATAATGATAATAATAAAGGAATAGAATAACAAAACTGAAAACTAACCATGAAAAAAAGCTATTTTTGGTGAAATATAGAAAGAAAATGGAGAACGTAAGAATGAATACCAGAGGTGACTTGTACAGAGTGTAGCTTATTCATATTGTTTTTTGTTTTTTCATTTCTGTATAACATTATTTCTCAAAGAAAATATTTGCATGCAGATCATGATAATAAGTAATTGATAAATTTGTGCTGTAAAAGTTAACAAAGTCCCAAATAATGTGACATGATATATTGCATGCTGTTTGTGTTTACTATATTATTGTCCTTGAGTACCATGTTACCATTGATATAATGGTCCGACTTATGACGGGTCTGTGTTATGATGGTTTCGTCAGAAGCAAAAACCCTATCGTAAGTCGGAGACAACATATACAGTACAGTAATCCCTCGTTTATCGCGGGGGTTCGGTTCTGGGACCGACTACGATAGGTGTATTTCCGCGAAGTAGGATCACCCTATATGTACATAGGTATTTTACATTTATTTGTACGTTTACTGTATAAACCCTCCCTGTACTGTTAACAAGCCACCCTTTACTTTATTAATAACAGCGTGCAAGCGTAAATTTATATGAAAGTGATAGGTAAACTTACCGTGAATGAGGTGATGATGACATGACATACTCATATACATAGGTATTTTACAATTATTTTTATGTTTACTGTATAAACCCTCCTTGCACTGTTAAAAAACCACCCTTTACTTTATAAATAAGTGCATGCAAGCGTAAATTTATATGAACATGATAGGTAAAATTACCATGAATGAGGTGGTAATGATGTTTGTAGAATCCATAGGAAATTATTCTGCAGCCAATAACAGCTTTACGGCTGCTTTTTGTGAGCGAAGAACATAGTAATGGGGAGTTGCTGTCACTGTTTCTTCTTTTGTTGGAAGATGGTCTTGTAAGGAATCATGGCATCGCCGAGAAGATTGCAGAAGGTCACTGAACGAACCATATCATCGTCATGTTCCTGCGATAGTTGTTGGACTGCTTTTACATGTTCATACATGGCTGCCAGACGTTCGAGTGTAAGTCCAGGTTCCTCAATTTCTTCGTGTGTTTCCTCAAGTTCTTCTTCCTCTTCGTCGCTAGCTGATTTTGTCATTTCTTCCAAGTCTTCATCAGTCAAAGGCTGCAAGTGGCAGTCAATCATTTCATTCACGGCTTCGTGAGTCATATCTTTAAATCCTTCTCCTCCTAGCAATGCAGTCGACTTCACAGCTTTCGCAACTGCCAAGTTATGGACTTCATCAGGAGCAAATCCCTTGTAGTCGTAGATGACTTCGGGCCACAATTGCTTCCAGCTGGCATTGATTGTGGCCGGCTTCATCTCTTTGATTGCATTTTGAATATTTTGAAGGCATGTGTAATTACGTGTAATTACGCCAGTAAGTCTTCACTGAGAATTCTTTGTCCGCATCCATGGCTTCAACCAGGTTCACAGGGCATTTCGTGTGTAGAGGTCCTTGAACGCACAAATAATGCCTTGATCCATAGGCTGAATCAGTGACGTCGTATTCGGTGGCAGGAACTCTACTTGAACACCGTCATATTCGAGATTAGTTGCATGGCCACCAGCATTATCCATCAAAAGGTCTTTAAATTCAAGGCTTTTTCCGCAAGAAAATTTTGACCTGAGGGATAAAGCATTGGTGAAACTAGTCCGATGTGAGGCTTTTCGTGAGCCAGGCCTTAGGGTTATGCATTCAATACACTGGCAGCAGATTCTTGTTTTTATTCTTCAAAGCCCAAGGGTTCTTTGACTTATAGATAAGCCCGGGCTTTAACATGAAGCTCGCAGCATTCCCACACATGATGAGGGTAACGCGGTCTTTGTGCGCTTTAAATCCCGGGGCTTTACATTCTTCCTTGAAGAGAAAAGTGCGAGACGGCATTCTCTTCCAAAATAACCCAGTCTCATCCATGTTGAAGACTTGCTCAGGAGCATATTCCCCTTCGGCGATAATTTTCCCAGTCTCATCCATGTTGAAGACTTGCTCAGGAGCATATTCCCCTTCGGCGATAATTTTCTTGAAGTCGTTGTTCACGTAATCTTCAGCTGCAACTGTATCTGCAGAGGCAGCTTCGCCATAAACTGAAATGCTCTTTAGGCCAAAGCGCTTTTGAAATTTGGCGAACCATCCCTTGCTTGCAACAAACGGTTGTTTCCTCGGTGGAGAATCGTTGGAGGGTCCTGGTTGTGGGTCGTCGATATCTTCTCTCTCCTCCTCCTCCTCACAGTCGCCACTGTTGTCGTTGGGTTCGTTTGCAGCAAATGTCTCGTACAGCTTCTTCGCCTTTGTTTGAATAATATTGCTGTCTATGTTGATGTTCTTTCTGCAATCAGCAATCCACAGGGCCAAAGCAGATTCTATCTGCGCTATTACCTTATTGCGGGGTGTTACGACCCTCTTCGCTTATTTACTAAAAGTAATAGTCGCTGTTTTCCTGATATTTGCCTCGTCCTTTTTGATGTAGCAAACAGTAGATTCATTGAGGCTAAAATGGCGGCTGACATCCGCAAACCATCTTCCTTCTTTCAGCATATCTAACAGTTTCACCTTATCTGTTAGGTTAACATCTTCCTTTGCCGCTTAGGCTCACTACCAGAAGCCTTAGAAGATGAAGGACGTTTGGGAGGCATTGCAAAGGTTGAAATACGTGAGTAAAGAAAATCACAAGCACAACGTATTAAAAAGCACAACGCGAACGGCGCACATGTGAGTTAGACTGAACGAGTGAGGCGAGACAATGGAAGATGGTGGGAGAACCAAGCTTCAGTCAAAAGCCAATCAGACCCCATGATACAGAACATACAGAAAAACTATTATGTGATTCGTCGTCTCCCACCTTTTCATCTAATGGCATTCCATGAACTATCTCACGTAGGTGCGAGCCTTTGCGTTTTCCAAGACGCCAATACATTGTACGCTATTGTACATTATTTCACATGGTGCAATGCTGTGAGTTATATGTTTAAATTTATGTTTTTACTATTTTTTTCAGTTTTATTACTCTTAGGCTGGGAAATACTTTTTTTTATCAATAAAATAATGAAAATTTCAATATGTACAGCAATCCCTCGTTTATCGTGGGGGTTCGGTTCAGGGACCGGCCGCGATAGGTGAATTTCCGCGAAGTAGGAACACCTTAAATTTTTTTTTTTTTTTTTAGCACCACTTCCACGAGTACAATGAGGATTACGATAAGAAAAGATCATCATCATTATATATATATATATATATATATATATATATATATATATATATATATATATATATATATATATATATATATATATATATATATATATATATATATATATATATATATATATATATATATATATATATATATATATATATATATATATATATATATATATATATATATATATATATATATATATATATATATATATATATATATATATATATATATATATGCAAAATAAACTGTTATATCACAGCACAATATGAAGCAAAAAGAGGCCCATAAATAAAACACAAAAAGAAGCGAAGATGTACTATATATTACGACTGGACTCCAGTCCTCTTCATTTACAAATGAATCGAAAAATACAAAGCTCTGGATAAAGGAGGGGAGAGATGCTAGCAACAATTGCCAGGAGGATCCACAATGGGATTATCTTCAAACCTCAGGTCAGGTGGACGGTCATTTGGCATAATCTTCTTAATGAGGTCTTAATAAAGCTTCATCCACAACGTCAGATCTCCACTGCTCTTTTATGCTCATAAAAGAGCAGTGCGATATGGTGTTGAAAGTTCTGCTTTTTTTGTGCATATGCGAGATACTGGTCACTATATTAATTGGAGTGAGTCCTCATTGCTATATAAGAGTAATTGCCAATATAGGAGAAAGATACTTGAAGCAGCCATTATAGAAAAATCGGAAACCTTAAATTTATCAAATGGACAGTGGAGATCTGATGTTGTGGATGAAGCATTATTAAAAGACCTCGTTAAGGAGATTATGCCAAATGACTGTCCACCTCACCTTAGGTTTGAAGATAATCCCATCATGGATCCTCCTGGCAATTGTAGCTAGCACCTCTCCCCACCTTTATCCAGAGCTTGTATTTATCGATTCATTTGTACCTGAAGAGGACTGGAGTCCAGTCGTAATATATAGTGCATCTTCGCTTCTTTTTGTGTTTTAATTTTTTGCCTTTTTTTTGCTTCATATATATATATATATATATATATATATATATATATATATATATATATATATATATATATATATATATATATATATATATATATATATATATATATATATATATATATATTGACATTTATTATCTTACTAGGAATCCTGTTCCATGCATTAGCTACTCTTCGGTATTGCCAAGCCAATTTTCACCAATATCCCTTCTGAACCTAAATTTATCAAGCTTAAATCCATTATCCATTACGAATTCTGGTTTGATCATGAATTTTTAAAACTTTAATAATGATCACCCTTGTAATGACCTATCAGATGTGAAGGGATTTTAAAAGATGTGTAATGAATATCCAGCTCTCTGCTGGGTTTTAATATACCTCTGCAGTACTTTCATGATGTCTATTCCAAAAATTCTCCTTAGATATTATTATTACTATTTTTATTATTATTATTATTATTATTGACAATAATTTTCCTTTGATGATGATTTTGTAGATTATAATTATTATTATTATTATTATTATTATTATTATTATTATTATTATTATTATTATTACAAATTTGTAATTAAACCATTATTTTTACAATAAATAATGTAGTTTTGGTTGAATGAACAAGAGTTAATTAAAGATCTCTCTCTCTCTCTCTCTCTCTCTCTCTCTCTCTCTCTCTCTCTCTCTCTCTCTCTCTCTCTCTCTCTCTCTCTCTCTCTCTCTCTCTCTCTCTCTCTCTCTCTCTCTCTCTCTCTCTCTCTCTCTCTCTAGCTGGGTTTGCCATGACGGTCCAGCGCAGGGACACGGAGAGGGCCAACAGTGTGTCCATACAGCACAATGATCACTTTCTTCACAGTCGCTACAAGTATCGCAGACGCGGGTTAATGGTGCGGAAAAACAATGTAGTTAGTGCTCGGCTCAGAATGGGGTATCGGCCTTTATGGCAGGTCTCCCAGACTCTAGATATGCCACAGTACACCTCCTGTAAATTATGCGACCGTCCTAATGCTAACACTCTTGACCACTATTGTCTTCAGTGCCCCACAGTGAGAGATGTTTTACCACGAGGTCAGAACTTAATACAGATCTGCTCATTTTTACTTAATGATGACAACCTTGATGTTATTCTTGCTCGTTATCTTCACTTTGGTGGCCATTAATTATATTGAATTATACATATATTTTCTGTATGTTGCTGTATAATTCTGTTTGTGCATTCTGCGTTTCTCTGAACTTTACTTTTGCATATAATGTACTCTGTGCTGCCATACTGTGAGTTGTGTGTTAGTATGCAGCAATGTTTTATCAATATGTACACCTCCCTGTAAACCATGTTCAATTCTTTGTTTTGTATCCATTTGAAGCATTATTTGTATGAACTCATGTAATGTCTGATGCCTTGGCGCAATAAATTAATAAAATAAATAAAAATAATCTCTCTCTCTCTCTCTCCAACATTCTATTCTACCCAACCCCCCACACTCTTTTTGTCCCAGCCAACTAGGGAGGGGTACTGTACAAAGTTATTAAAGTAAATAAACCAACAGATATACAAACAATGATGAGCCCTTAATAATAATAATAATAATAATAATAATAATAATAATAATAATAATAATAATAATGATGATGATAATAATCTCCACAACCATCATGAAAGGAAAATTATTGTTGCCAGTAATAATAATAATAATAATAATAACAATAATAATAATAATAATAATAATAATAAGAAGAAGAAGATCTAAGGAGAATTATTGGAATAGACATCATGAAAGTAATGCAGAGGTATATTAAAACCCAGCAGAGAGCTGTATATTCATTACACATCTTTTATAATCCCTTCACATCTGACTGGTCATTACACTCTCCATCTCTGTTTCTCTTTACAGCCTGATAAAGGCTGTTTTATTTTATCATTTTTTGGACCATCCTGGTGTCACAATCATTTTTATTATTTTTTTTTAAATCCACGATACAGTAAATCCGCGATAGGTGAACCGCGATATAGCAAGGGATTACTGTACTAGTTCACATAGGTACGACCCTTTTCGTTTTCCGAAACGCTGATACCAGTATCGTATTTTACATGATGCAATACTGTGAGTATTTATGTTTTTTACTATTTTTTATTGTTTTATTATTCTTAGGCTAAGAAATACGTGTTTTTATCAATAAAATAATGATACTACTGGAAATTTTAATATATGCTAGCTCACGTAGGTGCGACCCTTTGCGTTTTCTGAAACGCTGACACCGGTATCGTACTTTCTATGGTGCAGAGTTACATGTTCAAATTTATGTTTTTTTTACTATTTCTTACTGTTTTATTATTCTTAGGCTGGGAAATATATTTTTTTTATCAATAAAATAATGAATTTTTTTTTAATAGTATAATGAAAATACTGAAAATTTAAATTTTTTTAATATTTTAATATTTTCGCATACAGTATACCATACCCTGAAAAAAAAAACTCCAAAAAAAACCACGATGCAGTGAAGTCGCGATAAGTGAACCGCGATATAGCGAAGGATTACTGTATAGGGTTCTGTAGTATCTGCGATTTGAGGTATTCAAAGGGGGTCCTTGATCTATTTCCCTGTGAATATGTGGAGGGCGGCTTTGGATTTCTTCGGCATAACCATAGCGCCAGTTGATTGAGCATTAAGCCCATTTTTCTGATGCTAAGAATATTTTTTATTTATCAATTAAAAACCTCACCTAACTAATTATCTCAATAAAACAAATGTCGCCAAAATAGCATAGCCAAATCCTCCCATTCCATGTTTGTATGTGTTGTGTTTTTCTGTTATTATAACACTAAAGTTTACAGAAACATTTTTGGGATTATTGTGCCTCACACTAGTACTGCATGTACATATCAGTTAATTATGTCTTGCATTAATACATTTTTGTTCTTATATTTAGCTGCAAATATATAATCTTGCAACACTGATTTGTGAATTAAGGTCAGAATTAAACTTCCTTTAGTCTTTGTATTTGCAAGAGTTATGAATTGTGTTGACTTATTGGTCTACACCCAAAAGAAGTTATGAGAAGACATCACTCTCCAAAAGTGCTCCTTTCTCAAATGGCTGTCATATCTTGAAATTTAGATGTTGGTGTTATATGGATTGTAGACTGATAATAAGGCTAGATTACCAGAAAACATCCAGTTGATAAAAAGAAAGATAGATATAGGCAAAAGTTTTCTCTACAAACTTTGTGTGGCAAAGTCTTTTGATGCCATTGTTAGATTACTGCATGGATTTGTGTTGTTTGCAAGTTTCAAAACTGACAAATTGAGATATAAGCTTTTTCCTATGTTGAGTATTTTCTCCCATAAGGATAATAAATTGTGTGGTCAGGTGTTTTTATGGAATGTATATAGCTGTAAAATTCTTCATCTTTTTATGTGACAAAAGCTTTTAGTGTATAGTGAGATATTAACAGAACATTCTAGTACCCAGATCAAGTTTGGGGTTAGCATGTAGCGAGCTAAGTTACACATAGTGCTTGTGTTTAGAGCTTTTCATGAAAGTGCACAGGTGTTTAATACAGGGATGTATATTGTGGATAATTTCAAAAGAGCTTTACTTTAACTTGTCAACCTTTCACTGAATATATTTAAACCAAACTCTAGATGTTGACTACAAGCCAGTATGAAGGTTTTATAGCATTGTATTATTCATATACAGTACCTTGATGTTTTGGCATGTGATTCAAAGTTCCTTTTACATATTAGTCTTCAGGATGTTTTTACTATATTGAGTAACTCCCAATGTCCAAAATCTGTCAGCCAATATTTAGGTGAGTTTTAGTGACAGAACCACAAGAAACAATTTAATAAAAATTAAATGTTAAACAATGAAAACACCTAAATAATTAAATTTTTAAATTTGTGCAAGTGGTAAAGGTTCATGTAGAAAAACACTGACAACAGATAATTTATAATTTTTTCCAAAATGTTGTAGAACCTAGGGATGGGATTTATTGGAAATTTTTAAACGCTGATGCTCTGTTTGAATTTCAAAAGTGTGGAAGTCATGTTTATGGATGCACAATAGGAATAAGTATAATGATAATTTCATTAGCGAAAAAATGGTGTGAATTTTTGTGTTCCTTGTTTTTTACTGAATATGTTAGGAATGAGTTATCATGTTGTTACAGTACGTACATTCTCTTGGTCTTGATACATTATACTTAGAGAGGCTTTATGGTCATGGATAAACCTGGGTGGGTATTTTTTGGTGACTGGATTTGTAGTTTTTTTGTGTATGACATGATTTTTTATATCGTAATGTGTTGTGTTTGAAGGATTACAATGTCGGTCCACCTTGGTTGGTTTTGAAGTGTTGGTGCTCTGTCACGTAGAAACTATTATATCAACTTATGATAATGTTACAGTGCATTAATTACCTGATCCTAATGTAGAATGTCTTTGGGCTTATAGTGGTTACCCGTGTTAGTTGACTTTATGGGCTTTTTACTAAATTTTGCAATTTCTCTCAAAAAGTGTTCACCTCGAGACATCAACAAAAACTGTTTATGTATGAGTTGTAAAAAAATTCAGAACAGTACTAGCAAACTTGAGTGGAGATAATCTGAAACTCCTTGACTTGGTAATTAACTTTTAGAGTCAGCATGTGGAAAGTATTCATCACAAAGTTTTTATTTTGTATAGGGCCATAAAGCTGGCCATTTTATCCATGTACTAGATTATTTATGAATGGGAATTTACACTGAGATATAATGATTTCAGTGTTAGTGCTGAGAAGTTAGTAACAAATAAACTTTTAATCTCATTGGAGAAATTTAGCTGAAGTTTGATGCTGAGTGTGTTTCAAATAGTAAACATTTATAAATGCATTTAGCATTTCAACTTTCAAGCCATTCATTAAAGTAGAATCTGGTGAGCTGCCATATCATAATAAATCTGTATCTAGAGAGCTGCCCTCAGGACAGTTGCCCCCTTACTACTGCCCAGTATAACAATTATATTTTGATACTGTTAAAACAGTAACGCATATTCATCCGGTATATAGAGAACTGTCCCCAAGACAAGTAACGCATATTTTCATACGGTATATAGAGAACTGTTCCCAAGACAATTTCCAATGAGGATAATTCCCCCTGGAGAATTGTACCATTGATTTTCCAATGGGTCATTGATATTTACACACACACACACACACACCATCCTGTGATGGAAAGGGCAAACCCACTCATCAGACAGGCACTTGATAAGGAGAAGACAGTGGTAATCTCAGGCATAAGTGAATCCCAGGAGCCAACATGGCAGGGGAGACTTGAAGAAAATAAAGCTAGCGTTGTAGACCTGATAAGAAAGCTTGGAGTAGTATGTGGTCCTGAGGATATTGTAAACATACACCAACTAGGTAAATATTCGAGGGAAGGAAAGACGAGACCAACAAAAGTAACCTTTGAGAGAGGGGAAACATGTAGGGAAATATTGTTGAGAAAAAAGTCTAAAAGACCTTCAAGAATGCAAAGAAGTGTTCATTAGACGATACAGAACACAGGAAGAGATGGGAAAGATCAAAAACTTGTTGCAAGAGGCAAGAAGGTTAAATGATGAAAGAAATGAAGAAGAGAAGAAAAATTTTCGTTACAGAATACTTCCAGACAAAGGGGAGATAAAGAAGATAATGACAGAAGATCAGGGGATGGGGCCTCATTAAGATTGTTATACACAAATGCTGATGGATTAGCTGGTAAGGCAGTAGAATTAAAAGATAGGATTCACAACAGTAAGGCAGATATAGTAGCAATTACAGAGACTAAGTTGAGTGAGGACATAAACAGTGTCACAGTTTTTCCTAAGGGCTTCAGAATACTAGGGGTTGAAAGATCTGAGAGGACTGGTGGAGGGATAGCACTGCTCATAAGTGAGAGGATTCAAGTTGAAGAAATAAACTTGGCTATAGAAAGTGAGTTCAAGGAATTTCTTGTTGCTCGCATAAATACTGGGTCAGAGAGCATTATAATAACTGTTGTATACAACCCACCAAGGAACCAAAATAGGCTTGAAATTTATGAGGAAAGTCATATAGGTACTATTGAAGTCATAAACTCAGTTGTTAACATGGCACGGGAGAAAAAATGTAGGATTTTGATTATGGGAGACTTTAATCATAAAGAGATAGATTGGATAAATCTTGACCCACACAGTGGTGAGGACTCATTTGAGGCAAAATTCCTAGATTGCGTACAAGGGAATTTCCTACACCAACATGTAATGGAACCAACAAGAGCCAGGGGTGGGGATGAGCCATCACTACTTGATCTAGTGTTCACAGATAATGTGTTGGATATTGAAAATATTGAGTATGAACCACCAATTGGAAAGAGTGACCACTGTGTGTTGTTGATAGAGTATATCATTGAAGACATTCTTCCTGAGAGTAGAGGCACTGAGGACATGAGGAGGAACTATCCGAACGGAGATTACATCAAAATGAATGAGCTTTTTGCAGTTATTGACTGGAGAACCTTATTTTACAACAAATCTGTACAAGAAATGTATGACATCTTTTGTGAGAAATATGGGAAGATAGTAGATTGCTGCATACCTGTCACCAAAGTAGGTGTAATTCATGCCAGAGAGAAATGGTTCGATAATGGGTGTAAAAGAGCTAAGGAGTGGAGAGACAAATGCTGGAAAAGGTATAGGAGGAGAAAAAACATAAATGCCTGACAAACCTACAAAAGAGCAAGAAATGACTACCTAAGTAAAAGGAGAGAGGCAGAGAGAGATTATGAGAGGGACATCACCAGGAAGGCTAAAGAAAATCCCAAGCTTTTCCACAGCTTTATCAGAGGAAAACTGAAGGTAAAAGAACAGGTTTTAAGGCTAAAGAGAGCGAATGGAAGCATCACTGAGACGGACGAAGAGATCTGCAAAGAATTGAACAAGGAGTTTCAGTCAGTATTTACAGTAGAAAATACCCCACCCCCTCAGATTGCAGTGATAGAAGCTCAAGGGCCGGTATTAGAGAACATCAACCTTACAGCCACAGAGGTATGCAAAGCGCTGATGGATTTAGATGTTCATAAAGCTACAGGTCCTGATGACATATCCCCTCATGTGCTTAAAAAATGCGCAAACACAATATCAGTGGCACTAAGTATCATATTTAAGGAGTCACTGGAGTCGGGGGAGATTCCAAGATGCTGGAAACAAGCAAATGTGATACCTATCTTCAAAAAGGGAAGGAGGGATACGGCTCTGAACTATAGACCAGTTTCCTTGACCAGCATAGTTTGCAAAGTTATGGAGAAACTACTAAGGAAACATATCTCTCTTCACTTGGAATCCTTCAACTTTTTGTCAGTGAGGCAACATGGCTTCAGAGAAGGAAGATCAACAGTAACAAACTTATTAGAATTTTATGATGAGGTAAGCCAAATCTTACAGGAAAGAGAGGGCTGGGCAGATTGCATATTCCTAGACTTCCAGAAAGCGTTTGACACTGTTCCACATGGGAGACTTATTAGGAAGCTGCAATCAATGGCTAGAATAGGTGGAAATGTCTTGGAATGGATAAAAACTTACTTAGAAGGAAGGGAACAGAGGGTTAGAGTAAGACACTCAGTGTCTGAATGGAGAAGAGTTAGTAGTGGAGTTCCACAGGGTTCAGTTTTAGGGCCACTTTTGTTCCTTGTATATGTAAATGACCTACCAGAGTGTGTAAATTCATTCATGAATATGTTTGCAAATGATGCAAAGATTGTGAAGAAAGTAAAAAACGAGAACAATGGTAGAGAACTTCAGGAAGATCTAAATAATCTGCATGAGTGGTCAGAAAAGTGGCTAATGAAATTCAATACCTCAAAATGTAAGGTAATGAGAATGGGTACAAGTGCAAGAAGGCCCAAGCTTGACTACTCGGTGGCTGGAGTACAACTTCAAGAGACAGAAAATGAGAGAGATCTAGGAGTAAACATACTGGCAGATTTGTCTCCAGAAATACATATAAATGGCGTAGTAAGGGCAGCATATGCATTCTTATCAAATGTAAGGGTAGCCTTCAGGCACATGGACAAGGAAATGCTCAGAAATATTTATGTAACCTATGTGAGGCCAAAACTCGAATATGCAGCCCCCTTTTGGAATCCGCACTTGAAAAAGCACATAGCTAAGCTTGAAAAAGTTCAGAGACATGCCACGAAACTGGTGCCAGAAATACGCAATCTCGGTTATGATGAGAGGCTGAGGGAATTAGACTTGCCATCACTCGAAGCTAGAAGAGTAAGGGGGGATATGGTGACAGTCTTTAAATTCCTTCATGGTTATGATAGAGTGGATAGGGATCGATATTTCGATATGGCTGGCTCTAGAACTAGAGGTCATAGTTTGAAGCTTCGTAAGAAAACTTGTTTGCAGGATGTAAGGAAATACTTTTTCAGTGTAAGAGTAGTTGATAATTGGAATTCGCTAAGCGAGGAGGTAGTTAATGCTATCTCAATGCATAGTTTTAAGGACAGGTACGATAAGTATCACTAAGTCTAAAATGGAACCGATCAGGAGACGGGAAGATACGAGCTTTGGGCTCTTTCCCGTAAACACAATTAGGTAATCACAATTAGGTAATCACACACACACACACACACACACACACACACCTCTAGAACTAGAGGTCATAGTTTGAAGCTTCGTAAGAAAACTTGTTTGCAGGATGTAAGGAAATACTTTTTCAGTGTAAGAGTAGTTGATAATTGGAATTCGCTAAGCGAGGAGGTAGTTAATGCTATCTCAATCCATAGTTTTAAGGACAGGTACGATAAGTATCACTAAGTCTAAAAATGGAACCGATCAGGAGACGGGAAGATACGAGCTTTGGGCTCTTTCCCGTAAACACAATTAGGTAATCACAATTAGGTAATCACACACACACACACACACACACACACACACATATATATATATATATATATATATATATATATATATATATATATATATATATATATATATATATATATATATATATATATATATATATATATATATATATGTGTGTGTGTGTGTGTGTATGTGTGTTTGTGTACAGAGATCAGCTACTGAGGAAATATGATACGACAAAATGCTGAGATCTTTCAGACTGTGTATTAGTCCATCTTTAGATATGTGGACATGCGTGTATATATATATATATATATATATATATATATATATATATATATATATATATATATATATATATATATATATATATATATATATATATATATATATATATATATATATATATATATATACAGATGGTCCCTGGTTTATGCGGTACCAGAGTTACGATGTTCTGCCGTTACAAAAGAGGCCCATGGATTATTGATAAGTAATTAACAAATCAGTTATTCGACCTTCCCGGCATTGTATGGTAAATTTAAACTTCGCGCAATGAACAGTTTATGAGCATGGCAGACGAATACACATCTGTAGTCGCCGTGGCTCAGTCGGTAGCGTCTCCGACTCTGAGGCGTCAGGTCGAGGGTTCGCGCCCCGTCACGGTCTGAGGTTAGCAAAGGCATGCACTCAGCGTAAGGATTACATCTGCCAAAACAAGTCCTTCGCAAGAAGGCAACCGTCCTAGCCCTTGGTTGATAAGGGAATCCGTGACGTAAAACCGGAAAGAACCGGAAAGGCAGACGAATACACATCTAGCAGCACTTTTGTATTCTTATATAGAAAGTTAATGGCTTTATTTATTTATTTGTTTATGTATTTGGTTATTTGAAGCAACTAGATTTAATTTATTTACAGAATTACCAAATACATAGCCGTAAATACGATCTTTGTGCAAAAAAACTTTGCTGAACATGGAAAAGAATACTTCTGATGGCAGTGCTACTAACAACAGTTATGCCATCACCTTGGAAATTAAAGTTGAAATAGTAAAACGCTCGGAATAGGGAGAAAGTGCTCCTAACATTGGCCGCTCGCTGGGGTTAGCCAGTTCATTGGTGGCGACAATCATTAAGGATAAAGATCGCATCTTTATGAATGTGAACGGTTCTGCTCCTATGATGTCTCATGAGTTGCGTGTAGAGACTGGAAGGTGGAGCAGAACACCAAGAGAAATGAGAGTATGTGCTTGTGATCAAATGGCAGTTCAGAGAGAAAAACATTTGCTAATTGAGTGTCCTTTCTCCCAACCAGTGAGACAAAAATATAATATGTTAAACTATCTGAGTGTCCAATCACTTTTGAATGAAGAGCTTCATATTACCGAGTTGTGTCAGTATATTTATGAAGTACTAAAGTTGTACAGATAAGGAAGAGATTCAATCTTGTAATGAGGAAAGCATTGATTTTTTGAATGTATAGGTTAATTTGTAATATTTGGATGTATTCTATTCTAACTGTATTTCAGAATTAGGCATTAAGATAAATATGATTATTTACTTTTGTTGGTAAGTTTGTGAGAATATTTGTATTGTTCTTTAGGCTAAGATTTTTTTGATGGACAAAATATTGTTTCTATTACTTATGCTATTTTGTGCAGAAAGAAAAATTTAATATATTTTTGTAATACTTTTGTAATATTTTGTCAATAAACTATATATATATATATATATATATATATATATATATATATATATATATATATATATATATATATATATATATATATATATATATATATATATATATATATATATATATATATATATATATATATATATATATATATATATATATATATATATATATATATATATAGTGGCCTTATTATTGAGATGGAGAGATTATTGGTGCTTTGGCTGGATGATCAGCATCGACAGCCTATCCCATTGAGCCTCATGTTGATACAGGAAAAAGCTAAAAGATTGTTCGATGCAGTGAAAAGGGGGTAGGGAGTGAAAGTGAAGAGTTTGTGGCCAGTAGGGTTTGGTTTAAATGCTTTAAGACTCATGCTAATTTGTATAACCTAAAGGTGCAAGGTAAAGCTGTTAGTGGTGGTGAGAAAGCAGCAAGAGTTTCCCAAAATGTTAGCGGAAATAATTAAGGGGGGGCATACCGTGCCGTACAAGTATTTAATGTGAATTAGTCTGGCATGTTCTAGAAGTGTATGGCTAGTTGTATGTAAATCAGCAAGGAGGAGGAGAGAGCACCAGGTCATAGAGTCAGCAAGGAGAGGCTGAATTTGCTTTTGGGGCTAATGCTGCTGAAGACTGCAAGATGAAGCCCTTGTTTGGTTTAAGTAGCAGAAAATCCAAGGGCACTCGATGGCATTTGGAGGGGTCAACGATCTAGTAAAATATTTACCTAACTGTTATGTCATTCAATATGCAGACGATACTCACATCTTAATTGAAGGAGAAATTAATGATTTAGAAAATATTATTCGTAGAGCAGAAGAAATTTTGTATATGGCTAAACGTTATTTTCTAAAAAATGGTCTGTTACTTAATGAAACTAAAACCCAATCTATTCTTATCGGATCCAGACAATTATTATTAGAAGTTGATGACAATCTTCATATAAATTTTAACGGTAATATCATTAAGCCAATGAACTCGGTAAAGAACCTAGGTGTCTATTTTGACCGTTACATGAATTTTGAAATGCATATAGATGAAATTTATAAAAAAGTAATGGGTACTCTAATATATCTAAATAGGGTAAAAGACTCATTTGAAACATCAACTCGTATAATAATTGTCCAGTCCTTAGCTATGAGTTTAATTAATTACTGTCTCAAAGTTTGGGGATGTACAAATAAGACTCAATTACAAAGAATACAAAAGTTACAAAACTTTGCAGCACGAGTGGCTGTTGGCAATGTAAGAAAATATGAGTACATCTCTCCTGTTTTAAAAGATCTAGAATGGATAAAGATTAGAGATAAATATGTTTTTGATATATGTACCTTTGTTTTTAATATACTAAGAAACAATCTTCCTGATTGCTTGTATAATTTTTCTACAGTAAGCTCAGTTACCGGGTTAAGTACCCGTCAAGGGGAAGATTTATTAGTACGAA
>JAXCGZ010017082.1:0-7500 GCA_037179515.1 Halocaridina rubra | reverse complement strand
TACCGTTTTTTTAATAATTCCCCTGGAGTGAGTGAATATATCTTCTCCCCAATCTCCTCATGTACAAGAAAATTATTAAATTATTAGACACCAAATACGATAGTAAATTAATAACAATTTATGAAATTAAATAAACAAATATTGAATATAATATTGTACGAACCGCTCTTATCAAAATTTCTTCTTCCTCCTCCTCCTCTACCTACTTTTTTTTTCTCCTTTTTTTTAATAACTTGCCTGGAGTGTTATATGTGTGAATATATCTGCTTGCGAATCTCCTCAGCTACAAGACTCGCAGACTGTTTGCACTGGGATAGTCAAACAGAAATCAGCTGATAATAGGGAACTGTATTGACTCAGTATTCTTTTATTACTCTCGAATGACTCTCAAGGTTTGCTTTTATTGGCTTGGCGAAGAATATCTCCGGGTTTTTCTTTTTTTTTTCGTCTTCTTCTCCTGTATTATCGGTTAAATGTTTGTCTTGGAAATAAGATAGGCACCCACCCACCCACTCGTCGCTATATTTCACTTTGCAGATGTAAGGATTGTGTTTGATATCTGAAATAGATATTGTTATGGCGTTAACTTAGGTTTTTCTCTTTGTATAGTTATTGTAAGTAATTTATCAGTTATATTTAAAGGCTATAAGTTGCTATATGAATTAACAAATTCCTACTTCCATTTGGGTTATGGTTAAAGTTTTTGTTATACTATATAAGTTCTTTGAATTGATAAGTGCCTACTTGCAATGAGTTGGAAATTATTAATGTTATTTTATGTTTTGATAACGAAGAGATATAAAGTTATTACTTTAAATATACTGTAGTTAATAGTTAATCCAGGGTTCCTTGTTTATATCTATATGATAACATGCACTTTTGTGTGTGTGCGTGTGTATATGTGTCAAGGCCGGGCAAAAAAAAAAAAAAAGTGCTCGGACACCAAGAAAACATTTAAGGAAAAGAAAAAGAATCAGAGATGGGAAATGTTGTGACTTGTCTAATGTGAAGGGATAATAAGAGTTATGAAAGTAATACCCGCAGAATATTCGTTGTAGATGTAGGCACAGGAAAGGAACCGTAACTGAAGGAAGACTTAACTTCGAGCTCTCCTGACCAGTCCTAATTCAAGTCCAAAAGACCTTACAGCTGTAGCTTCGCAGATTCATGAATCGTTTTAATGCTTCATTTGTATTGTAGTCATAGATCTTCCAAGATTATCTGTTGGATGCCAACTCTACAGGTCTTTTTGAGGTTTTCACAGTATAAATGTTTTTGAATATTAGAAAGAGAGACAGTAATAATAATAGAGAAAGAAGAAAAAGAGAGGTATTTGCTACCACTTCCCTCATCCACTGCTTCATCTGTGGCATCATTAATATCAATCGTTTGGTGACGCTGGCTCATCTCCAGCTAAGATTACCACGAATAAAAGTTGTATTTGTCGTTGTTACAGAGATGGCAGTAGGATAAAAATTTCTTCATGTTTTCTTTTTTTTCCCATGTTATTGCTGTTGGAAGTGGTAATACTGAGGTATCTTATGTATGTATGTATGTATGTATGTATGTATGTATGTATGTATGTATTATTATTATTATTATTATTATTATTATTATTATTGTTATTATTATTATTATTATTATTATTATTATTATTATTATTATTATTATTAGTAGTAGTAGTAGTAGTAGTAGTAGTAGTAGTAGTGGTAGTAGTAGTAGAAGTAGTAGCAGTAGTAGAAGTAGTAGTAGTAGGAGTAGTGGTGGTAGTATAGCAATATGACTCTTTTCGTCTTCACAGACAGCTAAAGCAGCTGTATATGCTTCTTTCCATGGCTAAAAGTGAGGAAGATGTGTCTAGCTCATTTTAATGTCCCCCCCCCCCCTCTTGACGCTGTTGGTTATCTCAAAAGGAAAGACTAAGTTAGTATGTTTGGATATTAAGCAACTTTGCTTCAGACGCATGCTGTTAAATTGGAGCATTCCTCCCTGTCAGCTACCTTTGGGTCTCTCCCTCCGGATTTTCTCTACGGGTTTACTCACCAAACCGTTCACACTCCCATATTCGCCTACAAGCCATTAGGAAGAGATGCAGATAGTATCACATTTTGTCATAGTGGCAGCAAGCATTTGCCGTGTCTAAAATAATAATAATAATAATAATAATAATAATAATAATAATAATAATAATAATAATAATAATAATAATAATGATAATAGTAATAATGATAATAAAAATCTATATTTATATACATGAGCCATTTTCCTTATAAGGGGTGTGGCAGAGTCAAAGCAATATGCCCTGTCTATTTGGAAAGAGAAAATACAGAAAAGGGGATTCCCAGTCCCCTCTCTCCGCCCCATTTAGGCGACTCATACTACACGCAGGGGAACATGGAGGAAATATTCATGCCCCCCTCCCTTAGGGGTGATATATATATATATATATATATATATATATATATATATATATATATATATATATATATGTGTGTGTGTGTGTGTGTGTGTGTGTGTGTGTGTGTGTGTGTGTGTGTGTGTGTGTATGTATGTATGTATGTATGTATTCTTGCAGCCTAAGAGGCATAGTGTTGAAAGACTTTGGGAGTAAACCCTGAGAGAAAATCCGAAGGGGAAGAGACCCGAATACAGTTGATGGGAGGGAATGCTCTAAACAATAATAATAATAATAATAATAATAATAATAATAATAATAATAATAATAATAATAATAATAATAAAAAAACGACCGACCGTAACATAACAGCAAGGATTACCAAACACATGAGGCCAAGATTTGAATCACAATTATCTATAATAATAATGATAATATTTGTGGCATCATCATTACCATCATCATCATCATCATCAAAAGCCATTTCGTTAACGTTGCGCTGAGTGATATGTAAATAATAAATATAAATAGTATAATGTATAATACATAAATAATATAATCATATTTACCTTTCCATTACGGTTTGGTTGGCTATCGCAGATGATTCAGAGATGGGATTTATTATTATTATTATTATTATTATTATTATTATTATTATTATTATTATTATTATTATTATTATTATTATTATTATTATTATTATTATTATCATTATCATTATTATTATTGTTAATAATAATAATAATTATTATTATTAATTATTATTATTATTATTATTATTATTATTATTATTATTATTATTATTATTATTATTATTATTATTATTGGTGTAGTCGGAAGAGTGCTTGCCTCGGAGTTTACAGATCCTCGAGCAAAACACTGTTGCGAAATTAAGGGCATCTAGCCTTAATTCCCTAACCACATCCTGACTATGTCCACCCCTATAATAGGGACTAATAGTGACACATATGCGGAGATTTATTATTATTATTATGTGTATTATAATTAATATTATTATTATTGTTATTATTATTATTATTATTATTATTTTAATAATCATTATTATTATGCTACTGCTGCTGCTGCTGCTGATATTAATAATAATAATAATAATAATAATAATAATAATAATAATAATAATAATGATGGTAATAAATATAATAATAATAACTTAATAATTTGCGTTTTATATGTTTTTATTAGTCCTTGTCATGAGGGTAGAGAGAGACAGATTGGAGATGGGGAATATAGGCTGGATGCCCTTTCGAACCCCCAGCCGTGGGCACGATCGCTGGTCTGTCTCCTCCCTAGTTGATTAATAATAATGGTAATACTACTACTACTACCACTAATAATAATAATAATAATAATAAATATTATTATTATTATTATAATAAAGATAAAAATAAAAATAATAATAATTGTAATAATAATAATTATGATAAGAATATTAATAATAATAGTTATTATTATTATTATTATAATTATCGTTGCCTGCATAATTAATGAGCTTATGCCAATGGCCATTGGAAAGCCTGTCAAAATATTATAGTTGATTTTTGCCTTTATGACGGATTAATAAGTATTGTTCAAATTATTTTATTAAGTATTTTTTGTGTTTATTTATTTGTGCATTTATTTTTTGGATTATATTTGTGTGTCTTTTGTTTATAAGTATAGTTATCATGCTAAAATACAAAGATATATTGTTTGTTAATAATTAGCAACTCTCTCTCTCTCTCTCTCTCTCTCTCTCTCTCTCTCTCTCTCTCTCTCTCTCTCTCTCTCTCTCTCTCTCTCTCTCTCTCTCTCTCTCTCTCTCTTTACAGCGACTTTCCCTTTTCCATTCTTTTTATACCATAATATGACGGTTCTCTCTCTCTCTCTCTCTCTCTCTCTCTCTCTCTCTCTCTCTCTCTCTCTCTCTCTCTCTCTCTCTCTCTCTCTCTCTCTCTCTCTCTCTCTCTCTCTCTCTCTCTCTCTCTCAACATAACTTTTTCTCCCACTCATTATTTTTGAGGCATAATCAGAATCCCTCATTGATCTTTCGATACAAAATTCTAAGAAGAAAATATTCTTCAGCTCATTAAAGGCGAAGGAGATGTATAGGGAAGAGTTCTTAAGAGATCGAGAAAGGTGATGGACGTCTTCCTTCTACTTCAGATCATCTTCTCCTCCTCCTCCTCCTCCTCCTTCTCCTCCTTATCATCATCAGCTTCTTCCTTTTTCTACTTTGTTTCGGAGCAATATTATATTCTTCTTCTTCTTCTTCTTCTTCTTCTTCTTCTTCTTCTTCTTCTTCTTCTTCTTCTTCTTCTTCTTCTTCTTCTTCTTCTTTTTATTATCCTCCACTTCACACTTTTTTTTATGCCAATTGACTTTTTACATGATGTCCCGGTCAGGGGTAATGTATGAAATATATATATATATATATATATATATATATATATATATATATATATATATATATATATATATATATATATATATATATATATATATATATATATAAGCACATTATCATATGTGAAAGCATGAAACATATTTTACCTTTGACTGAAACTCGAGCTTAAGACATAATTACTACGCCAAGGCGCTACCGACTACATTACTGAAGGTCTAAAAGGAGAAGCCAACCTTACAGCTAACTGGTATGCTAAGAATTAACATACAACTTTTCTGAATGCCTTTTTCTTAATATTACAGCTTCTTTCCAACGTAACCTGTGCCTTTGTTTTTGCATTTAATTCAAATCCCATGCTATATGGGCATCAATAATGATCAAATAAACTCATTAACAGGGTAAGATATAATTCATGTTTTCACATGTGTTAATATGTTTAACATATGTGAAACATTATGTTTATTATTGATGCATATATGGCATGGAATTTGAATTAAATACAAAAGCGAAGCCACCATTGAGGTTGGGAAGAAACTGTAAGATGAACAAAAAGGCATTCAGAAAGATTGTATGCATTCCTAGTATAGCAGTTATATTTAAGGTTTGCTTCTTCTTTTAGACTTTCAGTGGTGTAGCCGGTAGTGCTGTGGCACAGTAATTATGTGTCTTAAGTTCGAGTCCCAGTCAAGGGTAAAATATGATTCCTGTTTTCATATATATGAATGTGTATATTTGATTATTATTGTTGCCTATGTAGCATGGGATATGAAATAAATTCAAAAACAAAACCACCATTGAGGTTGGGAAGAAGCTGTAGTATGAACAAAATGGCATTCAGAAAGAATGCATTTATTCCTAGTATAGCAGTTAGCTGTGAGGTTTGCTTCTTCTTTTAGACCTTCAGGGGTGTAGTCGGTAGCACCTTGGCACAGTAATTATGTGTCTTAGGTTTGAGTCCCAGTCAAGGGTAAACTATAATTCATGTTTTCACATATGGTAATGTGTTTATTTGATTATTGTTGATGCCTATATAGCATGGGATGTGAATTAAATGCAAAAGTTTTCTGTTTGTAATTGAAATAGAAAAGAACCAAACCTTAGGGGTTGGGAGGAAGCTGTAATATGAACAAAAATCGCATTCAGAAAGAACTCATTCATTCTTAGTATAGCAGTTGGTTGTAAAAATTGTTGCTTCTTTTAGAACCTCAGTGGTGAAGTTGGTAGCGCCTTGGCACAGTAATTATGTGTCTTAGGTACGAGTCCCGGTCAAGGGTAAAATATGATTTATGTTTTCACATTGGTTTCTCATGGATCATGGGCGAATATGCCACCCCCATAAAAAATTAGTTATTTTGTCTTCCGCTAGGTGGAAGCACTGAAAATCTTGTGAGAGCGTTTTGCAATTCCGACCCATTCGGGCTCAGAATTCTAGGTTCTGTCTCCCTTGTTTTGCACACGTGGAACGGCGAAGGAGGTCAGGGATTTCATTATAAATTTGTCTCTTCCAGAGGATTCTAATGATATATAATAACATGCTATTCTGTAATTTTCTATGTCTGCCATCTATGCTTGACTTTAAACGCTTATAACTCAAAAGTAAGAAATTGGCGCAATCGCCCCTTGTCCATAAGATGCCTAAATGTTAATGTGTTTATTTGATTATTATTGATGCCTATATAGCATAGGATTTGAATTAAATGCGAAAATGAAGCCACGAGTGAGGTTAGGAAGAAGCTGTAATAGTAACAAAAAAAAAAAAACATTCAGAAAGAATGTGTTTATTCCTAGTATAGCAGCTAGCTGTAAGGTTTGTTTCTTCTTTTAGACCTTCAGTGGTGTAGTCGGTACTGCCTTGGCACAGTAATTATGTGTCTTAGGCTCGAATCCTGGTCAAGAGTAAAATATTATATATATATATATATATATATATATATATATATATATATATATATATATATATATATATATATATATATATATATATATATATATATATATATATATATATATATATATATATATATCAAGCACATTAACATGTGAAAACATGAATCATATTTTACTCTTGACCGGGATTCCAACCTAATACACATAATTACTGTTCCAAGGCGCTACCAACTACACCAGTGAAGGTCTAAAAGAAGCAAACCTCACAGCTGACTGCTGTGCTAGGTATGAATGCATTCTTTCTGGATTCAGTCAAAAAGAATGCGTTCATTCCTAGTCTAGCAGTTAGATGTGAGGTTTGTTTAATTTTTTAGACCTTCATTGGTGTAGTTGATAGCGCCTTGGCACAGTAATAATGTGTCTTAGATTCGAGTCACAGTTAAGGGTAAAGTATGATATATATATATATATATATATATATATATATATATATATATATATATATATATATATATATATATATATATATATATATATATACACCCTGAGGAAGGGGGCTAGAATACTTCCTCCGTGTTCCCCTGCATGGCGTAACAGTCGACTAAATGTGGTGGAGCAAGGGGACTGGGAATCTTCTCCTTAGTATTTTCACTTTCCAAGTAGTCAGAGTATTATGCACACACACTCGCATATATATATATATATATATATATATATATATATATATATATATATATATATATATATATATATATATATATATATATATATATATATATATATATATATATATATATATATATATATAAAATAT
>JAXCGZ010017081.1:127500-149383 GCA_037179515.1 Halocaridina rubra | reverse complement strand
TGGTCAAGATTAGAGCTACTGGAAGCACGTCCTCACTGGATGAACCCAGGAACTAAACTGATGAACCCAGGAACTAAACTGTCGGGTAGGTACTTAACTAACTTCTTTTTTTACTCTCTTTCCTTTTCCTACTCAAAAATACTGCCCAATATCTGTCTTCTGGCCTTCAACTGGCTAGCTTTCACGGGGAATTTTGCATGTAGGAGCTGTTACTCCTCTGTCCCTTCGGTTTCTGGATCAACTTCATTTCCTCCAAATACAGGAGACGGGCTGTTTGACATGCTTGTTGCCATTTCTTGTGAATTCACACTCACTTCTTCATGACCAAGCTGAAATAATTGTGACAAACATTATCATGGCTAAAACTTTCAAAGTTTTATTTTATCAATCTAACATATCTCTTTGGACAAATAATGTAAATACTGCAGCTAGCAAAAAAAAAAAGAAAGAATAATTCATAGATTCACGTCCTTTATCACGTAATATCTATCTTGGAATCCTTGGAAATCGAATAATAATCTCATTGGCGAGTAGGGGACGAAACAAAATTAATGCAAACTTAGCATCTCAGCCATATCTGAGCAGGTGGAGAATCTCTTTCTCAACAATATCCCTCAATAGATATCGCAACAGCTACATCACCTCCCATAAAAATACGCTGATATGGCCTGCAGAAGGACCCGGTGGAGCAGGGGAACGATCCTTGTAGACTCCTCCCCATCATGCTTCCCAACGGGCTTTCCCGCGATTTCACCCACTAGAGCAACCCCCCCCCCCATTATGCCACCAGTCATTCATACTCATTCTCTGTCACACTTGCCACTTTCAGGACACTCATTCCCTTCCTCTCTGTATATTTCCCTTCTTCACTTCTCTATGTACCACGCATGGTTTCCCCTCCCCACCACTCTAAAGGAGTGGGTGGGTGAAGTCTCGGTTGGGCAGCGTGGTCACATGACTGCTGCACCAGTCCCAGGTCCCTATCTACCCCCACTAGGGTGCATTATAGCTACACAATAACTTTCCTTCTTTCCCTCCAACACTGAGGGCATGAGCTTGATGGCAGTCTCGATGTGTACCCCTCACGGCTATTAGACCCTATTCTTTCTCCCCTCTAAGATACGTTTGGGTTAAACTAAAAACCCCCCTACCCCAGCACAGCCCAAATTCACTCGAGTTTACTGTTATTTTCTCCTGCCTAGCGCGAAATTAAAAAACTCATATCTAACAGTAAAGATCTAAATAACATCTTAGAACTTTCTTATTTATTAAAAGACATGCTACACACGTATTTTAATATCAATTTCTTCATCATAACAACATTAAAAGGACGATCTGTCATCTCTGTTAAAATTTTTTTCTCGCCAAAATATAACACCGCGAAAAAATACAAAAAACAACATTGAAAACAGGTGCAAGGATTTTGTCACTCGATTTCTTACACTTTAAGAAATTAATATAAAAATTATTTTACACATTCATTAAATTTTTTTCAGTTAAAATCAATACATTGGCCTTCTTAAAAATCAATTTAGGCATTAATACAAGTAAACTGAGCACCCTTCATATGCAATTTCTCATTATATTAGTCAAATAATAACAAAAATGAAGGTTATCATTGCTTGTAGCTATTAGTGCAAATTATCCATGTCATTAATGGGTACAGAAATTCTACTTTTATTAACTTACTAGGACCACACCCCTCATAGGTGGGTTGGCTGAGTCAAAGTATCTCTACAAAGTAAAATGGCGGCGTTCACCGACCTCAATTTCTTTTATTAATTGTCCCTTTTCTCACTGGATACAGATCACAAGTACTTAGCTATTTTGAGAAAACTGCTTGAAGAACATCACGGCCGCAGGCAATGGTGGAGGGAGTTCTCCTTTCTTCTGGGCACAGGAGGTTCCCGCCCAACTCTCCATCTCTCGAGTAAAATTGACGAATCACCATCTTCGTAGTTGGATCCGGCAACATGTACTTCTTGTAAGGGGCTTTTTCCACTCAAAACCCCGGTCACACTTTGGTTCACTGTGACGGTGGTGTCCATGAATGTGCTCGTTGTACTTTTACTGCTGGGGGCCTTGCCAACATGGGGGTGGGGGAGAGTGGCTGGATCTGGTAATGTGATACTGTAGGTGAAGGGGGAGCTCAGACTTTCTTGGCATTGCTCTCTCGCTGCTTGTAAGCGTCTAGAAGTTTCGTCATCACTTGAACTTTTCTTCCATAGATGCTATATATTTTTCTTCTGTATTTTTTAAATTTTTCTTTCTCTTCGTTGAAGTATCGGCGTGGATTGATCCCTAGCTGGTCACCAATATGTCGTGTGACAATCCCACTGGATTATACCACTGTCGTGGAATTACTAATTCACACGGGGGTTAAATATGGTAGCGTGGTTGGTGAAAATAGATCAGCTGCTTCTTTATATGCATTTATTTCTAGCTTACATATATATACTTAGAGCTCCCATTTCTACAGTTCCTGTCACGAACGATTCCAGATTCCCGCCCACAAGGGGGAGGCTAGCTAAGCTGTGCTACGTCACGTCTGCCCCTTGACAAAGCCTGGTCTCTTACTGATTCTTTATAACTACTCATGGCGATCTGTGGGCGTCATAGCATCACTGCCACGCGGCACTTTTAGGCAAGTCTGAAATGCCTTGTGAAGTTATAGGCATCTTTAATATGCCTTACAACACCTTTAACCTTCTGTGGTGTAGTTGGTAGCGCCTTGGCTTAGTAATAATAAGTCCCAGGTTCAAGTTCCGGTCGGGGTAATAAAATGATTCCTGTTTTCACATATGTAATGTGCTTATTTGGTTATTGTTGGTCCCGAATGAGATTGGGAGTAGAATTAAATGCGAAAACGAAACCTCGAGTGAGGTTGGGGAAACTGTAATATGAACATAGTGGCATTCCGATAGAATGCATTCATTCCTACCATAGCAGATATAAGCTGTGAGGTTTGTTTCCCTTTAACCTTCTGTAGTGTAGTTGGTAGCTCCTTGGCTTAGTAATAATAAGTCCCAGGTTCAAGTCCCGGTCAGGGTAAAAAATTATTCATTTTTTCACATATGAAATGTGCTTATTTGGTTATATATATATATATATATATATATATATATATATATATATATATATATATATATATATATATATATATATATATATATATATATATATATATATATATATATATATATATATATATATATATATATATATATATATATATATATATATATATATATATATATATATATATATATATATATATATATATATATATATATATATATATATATATATATATATATATATATATATATATATATATATATATATATATATATATATATATATATATATATATATATATATATATATATATATATATATATATATATTTATATATATATATATATATATATATATATATATATATATATATATATATATATATATATATATATATAGATAACAATAAATCCTGCTCAATCATACTTTTTACTGTATCTTCATAATTCTTCTTTTCATCATAAAATATAACCTGAACATCTTTAAAAACCACAGTTTTCCCCACTTTTTTCCCCTGGTTAGTATCCCTTTGAGAAAGCATCGCAATTTAAGTAAAAAGGACTTCTCGAGAATTTTGACTTAATACAAGATTCTTTGCCTTATATACGTAAATGATCAATCGAAGTCTCTGAATGCATTATTGAATATGTTTGCACATTATGCCAAACTTGTGAAAATAGTAAAAGATGTAAATAGTGGTTTAGTACTTCAAGAAGAACCAAACAATCTCTGCATGAGTGGTCAATACTTCAAAGTGTTAAGAAGGAGAATGTGAGGCATGAGTACAAGAAGGCCCATTGTAGGGTATTCATTGGCAGGAGGAAAACATCAAGACTATTAATGAAAGGAGAGAGATTTCGGGGTGTATGTATTGGTAGATATGTCTCTGGAAATACTTATAAGGTATAGTAAAGACAATATATGCTTTCCTAGCAAAGATATGGGTGGCTTTATGGCATATATGGAAAAAAAAAATTCAGAATTTTCTTCCCGACCTATGTGAGGCATAAACTTGTAAATGCGGTACCCTTCTTGAGGCCTCATTAAAAAAAACACGCATAAACATTTGAAGAATGTTCAAAGACATTCTGTGAACCTGGTGACAGAGATACGTAATCGCAGTTGTGAGGAAAGGCTAAGGGAATTAGAATTACAACCACCCAAACCAGAAAGAAAGAGAGAGAAACTGTGTTTAAATCCTTCCATGGTTTTGACAGAGCGGATACGGAGCGATATTATGATATGAGTAGTTCCAGAACTATAGATCATAGTGTGAAGAATCGTAATAAAAATTCTTTGCAGGATGTAAAGAAGTATTTTTTTTTAGTGTAGTAGTTGATAATCAAAATTAACAAAGAGAGTAAATTGTAATTGTTAAATGCATTCATAATCTTAAGGAAAGATATGATTATTATAAGTGGGTAAAAGAAATGAAATTTATCAGGAGACTAGGAGTTAAAGTGCATAGGATTATTTCCCGTGAATGCAATTAGATATATATGTTTAGCTAAACACACACACACACACACACATACACACACACACACACACACACACACACACACACACACACACACACACACACACAAACACACACACACACACACACAGAATATTAAGGGTTGAAAGATCTGAGAGGACTGGTGGAGGGTTAGCACTGCTCATAAGTGAAAGGATTCAAGTTGAAGAAATAAAGTTGGCTATAGAAAGTGAGTTCAATGAATTTCTTGTTGCTCATATAAATACTGGGTCAGAGAGCAATATAATAACTGTTGTATATAACCCACCAAAGAACCAAAATAGGCTAGATGTTTATGAGGAAAGTCATATAGGTACTATTGAAGTCATAAACTCAGTTGTTACTATGGCACGAGAGAGAAAATGTAGGATTTTGATTATGGGAGATTTTAATCATAAAGAGATAGAGTGTATAAATCTTGACCCACACAGTGGTGAGGACTCATTCGGGGCAAGATTCCTAGATTGCGCACAAGGGAATTTCCTACACCAACATGTAATAGAACCAACGAGGACCAGGGGTGGGGATGAGCCATCTCTACTTGATCTAGTATGCACAGATAACGTGTTGGATATTGAAAAAAGTGAGTATGAACCACCAATTGGAAAGAGTGACCACTGTGTGTTGTTGATGGAGTATATCACTGAAGATATTCTGCCTGAGAGTAGAAGCACTGAGGAGATGAGGAGGAACTACCCAAAAGGAGATTACATCAAAATGAATGAGCTTTTTGCAGTTATTGACTGGAGAACATTATTTTACAACAAATCTGTACAAGAAATATATGACATCGTTTGTGAGAAATATGGGAAGATAGTAGATTGCTGCATACCTGTCACCAAAGTAGGTGTAATTTATGCCAGAGAGAAATGGTTCAATAATGAGTGTAAAAGAGCTAAGGAGTGGAGAGACAAATGCTGGAAGAGGTATAGGAGGAGAAAAAACAGAAATGTCTGGCAAACCTACAAAAGAGCAAGAACTGATTGCCTAAGTAAAATAAGAGAGGCATTGAGAGACTATGAGAAGGACATCACCAGGAAGGCTAAAGCAAATCCTAAACTTTTCCACAGCTTTATCAGAGGAAAACTGAAGGTAAAAGAATAGGTTTTAAGGCTTTAGAGAGCGGATGGAAGCATCACTGAGACGGATGAAGAGATCTGCAAAGAATTGAACAAGGAGTTTCAGTCAGTATATACAGTAGAAAATACCCCACCCCCTCAGATTGCAGAGATAGAAGCTCATGGGCCGGTATTAGAGAACATCAACCTTTCAGCCACAGAGGTATGCAAAGCGCTGATGGAGTTAGATGTCCATAAAGCTACAGGTCCTGATGATATATCCCCTCATGTACTTAAAAAATGCACAAACTCAATATCAGTGGCACTAAGTATCATATTTAAAAAGTCACTGGAGTCAGGGGAGATTCCAAGATGCTGGAAACAAGCAACCGTGATACCTATCTTCAAAGAGGGAAGAAGGGATATGGCTCTAAACTACAGACCAGTTTCCTTGACTAGCATAGTTTGCCAAGTAATGGAGAAACTACTAAGGAAGCATATCTCTCTTCACTTGGAATCCTTCAACTTTTTGTCAGTGAGGCAACATGGCTTCAGAGAAGGTAGAACAACAGTAACAAACTTATTAGAATTTTATGATGAGGTAAGCCGAATCTTACAGGAAAGAGAGGGCTGGGCAGATTGCATATTCCTAGACTTCCAGAAAGCATTTGACACTGTTCCACATGGGAGACTTATTAGAAGCTGCAAGCAATGGCTAGAATAGGTGGAAATGTCTTGGAATGGATAAAAACTTACTTAGAAGGAATGGAACAGAGGGTTAGAGCTAGACACTCAGTGTCTGAATGGAGAAGAGTTAGTAGTGGAGTTCCACAGGGTTCAGTTTTAGGGCCACTTTTGTTCCTTGTATATGTAAATGACCTACCAGAGTCTGTAAATTCATTCATGAATATGTTTGCAGATGATGCAAAGATTGTGAAGAAACTAGGAAACGAGAAAAATGGTAGAGAACTTCAGGAAGATCTAAATAGTCCATGAGTGGTCAGAAAAGTGGCTAATGAAATTCAATACTTCAAAATGTAAGGTAATGAGAATGGGTACAAGTGCAAGAAGGCCCAAGCATGACTACTCGGTGGCAGGAGTGCAATTTCAAGAGACAGAAAATGAGAGAGATCTAGGAGTAAACATTTTGGAAGATTTGTCTCCAGAAATACATATAAATGGCATAGTAAGGGCAGCATATCCCTTCTTATCAAATGTAAGAGTAGCCTTCAGGCACATGGACAAGGAAATGTTCAGAAATATTTATATAACCTATGTGAGGCCAAAACTTGAATATGCAGCCCCCTTTTGGAATCCGCACTTGAAAAAGCACATAGCTAAGCTTGAAAAAGTTCAAAGACATGCCACGAAACTGGTGCCAGAAATACTCAATCTCAGTTATGATGAGAGGCTGAGGGAATTAGACTTACCATCACTCGAAGCTTGAAGATTGGGTGGGGATATGGTGACAGCCTTTAAATTCTTTCATGGTTATGATAGAGTGGATAGGGATCGATATTTTGATATGGCTGGTTCTAGAACTAGAGGTCATAATTTGAAGCTTCATAAGAAAACATCTTTGCAAGATGTAAGGAAATACTTTTTCAGTGTAAGAGTAGTTGATAATTGGAATTCGCTAAGCGAGGAGGTGGTTAATGCTATCTCAGCCCATAATTTCAAGGACAGGTATGATAAGTATCACTAAGTACAAAATGGAACCAATCAGGAGACGGCAAGATACGAGCTTTGGGCTCTTTCCTGTAAACATAATTAGGTAATCACACACACACACACACACACACACACACACACACACACACACACACACACACACACACACACACACACACACACACACTACGAATAATGACTCGGTAAAAGTTAATTTGTGATCAATAAATTTTATCTATACTAATAATGGCATATCAAGCAAGTTCACACGACAATTACAGACACAGCTTTTAGTTTCAAGACATTATATAGCATAAAGAAATACCAAAAGTAGTGTTTATGAGATCGATCTTATTAGAATTTCCTTACTGTGTTATCTTCCGTTGAAAAGTTTACGCAGGTTCTATGACCTAACCAAATTTCGTGTTCTATACACACACCCGAAGAAGAAGACTGTATATGATGAAATATCTTGAACATTATCGTATATGCTTTGAAAGTAATTGTACATAGTCTAGAATAACCCAAAATGAGTTATATGGAGTGAGAAAAGGCTCTTCTTTACTCACGCCAGCATATTATCCCTGAAAAAGTAAGCAATTGTGAAGAAAATGTTTTGACTTACAAATGAATTACAATATCTAACTTCTTCATTGCAGGTTATATAATTATATTAGAGAAAGAGCTCTGAATAAAAAGTGGCTCAAAAGTAGGCATTAATTGTGCTTTATCCATGCAGAGAAAGAAAGGTAAAGAATACAAAAACTGACCATGCTCCTGTATAACAAGAAGGCTTCTCTCAGAGGATGTGAAAGCTTGTAACTTTTGGAAGCTCCTAATTACTCAGTAGCTATATGGTTATGCCTAGAAATATGAAAGGCAATAGGCAGGGCCTGAGTCATACTTTGCATATGAACAGCAGAAAAACGTGTCTGGTCTCTCTCCATTTATGAGCGCCCTTACCAAACAGATGAGATATAAGACTGGTGATGTCGTTGGTGAAAGTTTTCGGTACTCATGAGTGCGAGATTGGCCATAGTGATGTGGAGTACAATTTGCGATAAATTGTATTCTTAGAGATTAGTCATCAAATCTGGATCTCACTGTTATATAAAATTGTTATTATTATTATTATTACTTTTTTTTTGGCATCAAGAGATTGATAATTAATCAAGTATCATTTCTGGGGTCAGGTACTTTTTGGTGCCGACGTTTTGGAGCGCTCCATTTGGCGCCGTGAATGGTACCTTTACTAAATAAAGAATAGGTTGATTAACATTAACCTTACCTAACCTAACCTAACCTAGCCGTGTCAAAAGAGCTTAGCGCCAAAAGGGCAACACAAAAACAGTTTAGCGATAAAAGTAGCGGCGCCGACTGGTCCCATTCCGTCATTTCTGGAGCTCCACAATATAATTTTGCTGTTGTTGTTGTTGTTTTTTCTAAAAAAAAAAATTTGTTTTCCTTTCGGTATGAGAGCCAAATTTAAGACAGCCTGGCGCATGAAATATGAATGATTAGCGTCCCTTCATTATTCTGTCAACAGTTCGTTGTAGATATCAACTGGGGGAGGGGAGACGGGCCATGATGGGCCCGTAGGCGAGTGATCTGGGAGCTGAGGTCATGTCTTAGCTGCAAATAGAAGAAAGGCTTCAAAATGTTCTTAGCAGGGTTAGTAGTTTCCTTTATTATATGTGTGGTTAGATGACATTAATTGTGGGGGAAGAGGAAAGTTTAGATAGGATAGCGGTGAAGCAGGGAGAGTTGATGCCGCCACATGTACGCTTTTAACCCCTGGGGGACCACCGGGAAGGAATGGTGAATGGGAGATAGGAACGATAAAAACAAATTTATGATAAAATTGAAAAATAAATGTCGACAGCGTCCACTGAGCAATACCCGGAATAGTTGGTAGCGCATTACAAGTGCTCTCTATATTCAGTTCTAATCAAAATCACTAAGATGACATGCGTGTCATTACAATATATGGCTGTGTTTTAATTTCGGGGTAATCAATCCTATGAATAAAGAAAAAATACCTGAATACAATCTATGCTACTCTTACACTATTAATATCTTCCCATAGGCGTCTGTAATGATCATTTCCCAGTTTGTGATGAGGTTTTCCAAATCGATCTCTTCCCATGGCTACACTATTCTTTCCATGTGATGTGTCTGGATGATGGTACAAGGAAAAAGGAGCACCAAAACAATTAATAGTCTCCAAGAGGCTGGTTAGAAATACATTAGAAAAGCTGATGTTAAGGAAGAAAAAAAGATAAGGTGTATCAGTAGAATTCATCCTATAATGAAAATTATTTCTGCATATTTTTTAATGTTACTTTTCTTTTCCTGTTTGTTTTTATTTTGCCTAGTGTTTTGATATTAGTGATAATTTTGAGAATTATGACTATCACTTGAAGTAAAGTCTTTGTTTGTTTAATTCAGTGTTCTCCAATCATTCTTTCATATTCTGTTAGAATATCATTTACAACATAAAAAATCTATTCATTAATTATGATAGTTTCCATACCAGTTGTTATCACAGAGCCCTTTTATTATTTTGTAAGATATACTAAGTATCACTAATGAGAATGATTACTGGTTCCTGAAATCACCACTGATATTTTTTTGTGTGTTTATTCTTTATTTCGTACCACATACTATAAAACTGTTTAGTTTTTACTACATCAGCATTGTCACTGAAAATACAAAGTACTTCAGCTACCTTTATTCTTTGGTATGAACAAAATTTATGTCTCTCTCTGACAAACGTTTAAGCATATGTATGTCTTCTTTATAACTACGAATCGCGTATGACATTCTATATAATAATGTGGCAAGACATTAACTCTCTGCATCAACAATTATGCTCATTTATTCTTATTTACATGAGACCTCTTTTCCATCAAAGCCCTTATGTAAGTGTTTGATCAGTACATTGCTCTTTGGCCAATTTGAAAATTCACTCATTCATCAAGTAATGCTTTTTATGAACAAGTCAGTCAACTTTCATAACCATCCATTTCTTTTTAATCTTTGCTACACTTCAGTAATAACAAGAGAGATTATTATTTTTATTTTATTCACTTATTGCGCCAAGGCGTCAGACATTACATGAACACTTACAAAATCAATGGCACATAATGCTTCAAATGGACACACAACCAAGAATAGAACATAGTTTACAGGGAGGTGTACACATTGATAAAACATTGCTGCATACTAACACACAACTCACAGTATGGCAGCACAAAGTACATTACATACAAAAAAAAAGCACAGAGAAGCACAGAACAAACAACACATTACAAACAAAAACAAAACAGAATTATACAGCAATATACAAAGAAAATATGTATTATATACAATACAATATAATTAATAACCACCAAAGTGAGGATAACGAGTAAGAATAACATCAAGGTTTTTACCATGAAGCAAAAACGAGCAGATATGTATTAAGTTCTGACCTCGTGGTAAAACATCTCTCACTGTGGGGCACTGAAGACAATAGTGGTCAAGAGTGTTAGCATTAGGACGGTCGCATAATTTACAGGAGGTGTACTGTGGCATATCTAGTGTCTGGGAGACCTGCCATAAAGGCTGATACCCCATTCTGAGCCGAGCACTAACTACATTGTTTTTCCGCACCATTAACTCGCGTCTGCGATACTTGTAGCGACTGTGAAGAAAGTGATCATGGTGCTGTATGGACACACTGTTGACCCTCTCTGCGTCCCTGCACCGGACCGTCATGGCAAACCCAACTGGTTAGATGATGTTACGTAGGCATCGGAGGGAGGGCTCAGCGTCCACAGCATGCCCATCCAGCATACAGGCCGCCTTGGCAAGACGATCTGCTGTGTCATTGCCAGTCAGTCCAATATGAGAGGGCGTCCATACAAACGACACAACAAGAGAAGCATCCCGAGCGGCAGCGAGGCAACATAGTATATCTCCCACAGCACGGCCACAGATGGGTCTTGGTGAGGATAGGGCATGTCGGGCTGATTGGGAATCACAAATTATTACCCCATTCACTCGTCGTCGAACAAGGAGAGTCACAGCATCCAAGATGGCATTCAGTTCACAGTAGGTGGAGCTCGACGAGGTGGGTAGTCTACAGCCAATCCATGAATCAGCCAGCACAGGCGGCTCCATGGTGGGGGAAAACACAGCACATGCCGCCCTCCCATCTGCTTGCACAGAACCATTAACATAGACGTGGTGTGCTGCAGGGACAGACGTGGACACATCAGCGATAGTCTCCAGAGCTAACTGTGTCTGCAGGGGGGGTAGACATCCTTCAAGGTCAGTGTAAATGTGACAGCGGGGAGGGGGACACGCCAGGGTGGTAAATCTGGGACAGCCACCTGCACAGGCGGGTCGATGTCAAGGCCACGGAGAACGTCACTCACCACCCTGATAAGGTTATGACCTCCTGCTTGAAGTGGGAGCCTGGGTGCGTCTGGATCCAGTGACGTCCTCATCATAGCAGAGATGTACGGAGCAAGAAGAGTGTAGTGAAGACACTTAACAGTAAAATAGGACACATTGGCATAAATCCTCTTCACAAGAGGGGGCAAGTTGAGCTCCAACTGCATACTCACAATACGGGTAGAGAGAGAGCATCGCAAGATAAATCTCATGACTCGATTCTGGAACTTTTTAGGTGGCTTGAGAGCTGGTCTAGGAAGTTGACACAAGGCAGAAGACAGATAGTCGACCACTGACCAAAGTAGTAGGATGTAGAGGGTCCTCGCCACTGGGATGGAGACACCTGCAGCATTGTTGGCAAGCCACTTGATAGGGGCAAAGCGGGGCTCCAGACGGTCAAGAAGGCTCTTCACAAAGGGATGAATTCATTGACCTGCAGGTATAGCTGGGGTGATCCAGACTGGTGCACCTAAATACGTGTACTGTGTGCAGTGAGGGATGACATTATCACCCATGGTGAATGCGGGCAGTACTCTGCAGTTGCGTGAAGCAAATATCCTGCTTTTTTCTGGGGAGATAATAAGGCCACAGGAGGTAGCAGACACGTAAAATCATGGATCATGTGCTGATGGTCGTGAGTTGAGGTCGTGTGGATGCATATGTCGTCCACATAGCAGGTAACTGTAGTACCAGAGATGACAGGAAGGAGGGAGAGTAGACGATGCATAAGGATACTGAATAGAAAAGGACTTAGCACACCCCCCTGAGGAAAGCCCAGTTCAAACCGTTCATAGGAGCTATACGACCCTTTTAAAAGGACACGTGATGTTCTGTTGCAGAGATATCCCCATATCCATTTCAGTATACTCCCTCGAACTCCAAAGTCCACCAGCTGGTCAAGAATAATTTCCCTGTTGGCTATATCAAAGGCAGATTTGAGGTCCAGGAAGGCGACCACACTGGTGGGAGAGAGACGGGTGTAGAGTTCAGCGAGGCAGTGATGTGTGCTCCGTTGTGGGAGGAAACCATAAAGACTGGGGGAGAGCTTATCCTGTAGACGGTGCATGAGCCGAGCAAGAAGGATGCGTTCAAACACTTTGCTAAAGCAGGAGGTGAGGGAGACAGGCCTAAATTTGTCAGTTCCAGGTTTTGGTAGAGGAATAATAGTGCTTTTGGTCCAGGCAGAGGGCACATGCCCCAAGCAAAGGCAAAGATTGAAGAGCTGCAGTAGAGGGTTACCAGGAACTTTCTGAAGAAGACGGAGATCTTGATATGTAAGACCATCCTCCCCAGGGGCAGTAGCCTTAATCCTAGCAAGAGCACGTCGTAGTTCATCCTCTGTGAATAGGATGTCATCCTCTTCATCCGTCTGTAGTACTGCACACATTAGGCGGAGGTTACGAACACTGCGGCGGGTGGAGAGTGCCTCTTGAACGTTTCCAGGAAGGTTGCAAGATTGTGACTGTGCTGACCAGGTAGTAATGAGGTCCTGAGCATACTCAAGCGGACTGTGGTGTAGAGCACAGGTGGATTTCTTCTTGACAGCCTTCCTTATAAGATGCCACATAGTCCCAGCGCTAGTCTGATGGTTAATACTATCCGTAAATTTCTGCCAATACTCCGTGTGCACGCACTTCTGCAGGGCAACCGGATCATCCCTTGCCAACTGATATTGGTGCAGGTGGTCAGGCGTGGGCTGTCTTTGAAAAGAGAGTCCAGCTTCCACAGCTGTCCTTTCCACCTGGGCAATACGCTGATCCTGAGTCCAGGAATGGGCCTCAGGGCGACGTGGAACGTGTGGTCTGAGAACATAATGCATGTAGAAGTCATGCGTAGAATTCACCAGGGAGTTGTATAAGCTGTCCGGAGAAAGGAGATCAAAAGTGGGAAGGAGGTGAGAGATAAAGGAAATATAAGTGGGGCAGTATTTGGGAGAGATAGAGATGCAGGTGCAGTGATGGGGGAGGGTAGCTGGAGTTTGAAGCATGGAGTATTGCAGGCTAAGGGCAACATGGTCAGAAAAGAGAGAAGGGATAGAAGAGCAGGAGACATTAGGTACCACAAGGCCAGCTGTGAGAATGTGATCTACAGTACCCCCACGAGAGTGTGTGGCACCACCAGTATCCCAGCGGGTGAGGCGATAGCGGCGAATGTAGTCGAGCAGAGGCTTGCCACCACGATTGGGAGTGGGAGATGAGTCACCAAGGGCGGGGTGTCTGGCGTTGAAATTCCCCATATAGATCATTCCACAGTCTGTAGGTATTGGATGGGCTGGTAGATTAATCACACCTGGGGCAGAGTAGACATTGCACAATCAAAGAGTACCATTCCCGACAGTGATTTCAAAGAGCTGAAAGATCATATCAAATTCTGCAGAAGAACCAAGGAGCGCGTGAGGTATAGAGAAATGAATGTAGGTAATGAGTCCTCTTCTGGTATAATGCGCATATGAAATATACCCTGTGAGCATAGGAGCCTCCTCCCCTGGTGAAGCACCACCAGGAAAAGCCTCTTTTACAAAAATAACCTGCGGATGATGACAATAAACATAGGCTCTAAGTGCAGTGAGTTTAGGAGAGTGTCTAATTCCAAAGGCATTCCAAGAGATGGCATGAAATACCTGGGCTGCACATCAGTCAACTTATCAAGGTGGGCGGCGACCTTATTAAGCTTGTCAGTGAGAGTCATGATAATATCAATAACAACATTATGAGACTCGACCAAACTTGCGAGAGTCCTTTCCATTGTATCTTGCTGGGTGACCATACTGTCAATGCGGGCACCTATGGTATCAAAGCGAGCTTTGAGAGCTGTACAGCGGGACTCCAGGGTAGCAACAGCCTTACGGAGAGCAATGATGTCAGCAGAGTCAGTAGGACGTAGAGAGGAAGGTGCGGCGATGGGTGGTGGCGGGGCGGTGGAGCGCACTCAGGTGGTGTGGCATGAGACCGTCTAGCACAGCCATGCCAGGACGTTGACCCCAGGCATATTGCACCGAAAACACTTCCACTGTGAAGTGTCTGGCGGAGGCTGAGACGTGGATCCCCAAGCAGTATCACAAGCAGCGGCAGCAGCAGATGAGGCAGGTATACGGTGCGGGCAGGAGCGTGTGCCATGGCCAGCAGAACACCACGCACATCTGGCCGGAGCAGAACAATAGCATGAGATATGGCCAATACCTCAGCATTAAAAACACCAAGGCTGCTCGTCCTTCATCCTGCACAATTCACAGGAAGGGAGGCAAGGGAGAAAGGAAAACTCAACGACTGGTGGGGGTGGTTCAGGAAGACTCCTGGCGATGACAATACGGTTGATAGGCTCCCCGTCCTGAAAGAACCGTCGAGCAGTGTGCACTCCTGGTAGCTCCTTGGCAAGGGAAGGGTCAAGTGCAATAGGGTAGCGAGTAACGAGGTATGTTGATAACTTACGGGGCCGCTCAATTGAGTCCTGAATATCGCAACGTAGAGAGAGAAAATCACCACTCGTGACCCTGTCAATGATGTCCTTGCGACGCCTCGAGATGTAGACAAAGAGTGATGTAACCAAAGGCAACTTCACCTCAGCCAGCTCCCGATTGAGACAAAAAGTTTTGGTGACATCAGTAAGCCAACGAAGCTTCACTTCACTGGAGGGGTTTTCTTGGAAGCCCAGCTTGACATAATCTGCCCAGGGAGCAAAGGCTGGGGCAGCAGATGGGAGCGATGAGAGTGCAGCTGACTGGAGTGATGAAGAGATAGCTGAAGGAGGCAACAAATGTACAGCAGGAGGGAGAGGGCAGTGCAAGGGACCGCCAAAGGCTGCAAGTGGAACAGCATCCTTGTCTGTCTTGTGCGTTCTGGCAGCAGGCGAAGTTGAGGCACTGCTGGAATCAGACCCATGGTCTATGGGGTGTTTAGAGGAAGGCAGAGTTCAGTAGTTGAGGATGAGGGTGAGAGCACATAACCCCAGCTGGCGGCTGCTTATGTCTACATGGTGGAAGAGGAGGCCAATCCCGCATATCCTGGCCATCCTCGTCACACAGGGCTATGTCGGCCTCGATATCTGCCACGGAGGATGGTCCAGAATAGTTCATGATGTCAGTTGAGGTGGCAACACTAGCTTGGAGAGACATCAACGAGAGAGGAAGGCAACCATGACGTCACTCACATCGTAATGCGCATGCACAAAGTCGAGTCAGCCAAACGAATAGGGTTTTACCACTGAAAGATAGCTTTTTCTCGAAACTACAGACTAAGTTAAAAAAGACCCCAAAAAGCACTGTTGACACTAAAATGACGTCTGTATCTTACTATGAATCTCGGCACAGTGAGGAATCAAACGGCGCTGTAGAACCCTCAGAAATCAGCAATAACTGCAGAGCTTACTCAGTCGTCTGTTGTAACTATACCGGCCACCATGACAGTCAAAAACAAGAGAGAGAGAGAGAGAGAGAGAGAGAGAGAGAGAGAGAGAGAGAGAGAGAGAGAGAGAGAGGAGCTCAATTTGTGATATTGAGAGAGAGGAGAAGCTGTGTCAGTTATTGTCAGAATTTGGAATGGTGTGTGAAGAAGGATGTTGCTAATGAATGTGGGAAAGAGTAAGGTTATGAGGTGTACAAGAAGTGAGGATGGTGCTGGATTGAATGTTATGTTGAATGGAGAGACACTTGAGGAAGTTGATCAGTTTAAGTATTTAGGAACGGTTATTGCTGCAAATGGTGGAATGGAAGCAGATGTGTGTCACAGAATGAATGAAGGATGTAAAGTATTGGATGCGTTGAAAGGAGTGATGAAGAATAGAGGGTTGGAAATTAATGTTAAGAAGGTTGTGTATGAGTAAGTGGTTGTGCCAACTGTGATGTATGGATCAGAGTTATGGGGTATGAAAGTAAGTGAGAGACGGAAACTAAATGTGTTTGAGATGAAATGCCTGAGGAGTATGATTGGTGTATCTCAGTTGGATAGGGTTAGGAATGAAGTGGTGAGAGCAAGAATGGGTGTGAGGAGAGAATTTGCAGCCAGAGTTGATATGAATGTTTTGAGATAGTTTGGCCATGAGGAAAGGATGGATGATGAAAGACTGCTGAAAAAGGTGATAAATGCGAGAGTTGCTGGGAGAAATGCTAGAGGAAAGCCTAGGTTTGGGTGGATGGATGGAGTAAGGAGAGCCCTGAATGAGAGGAGGATGGATGTGAGGGAAGCAAGTGAGCGTGCTAGGAATAGGAATGAGTGGCGAGTGATTGTGATGCAGCTCTGAAGGACATCTGCTGTTACCATCTTACAGAGGTAGCCCTGTGGTAGGGGCAGTAGGAGAGTTGGCAGTTATGAAGCGACACAGGTTGTGGAAGAACCGGGAGGATGGGCCGTGACATTCGAGCAGTGCCATCTGAATGATCGCTACCTTCCTCGTCATTGCCCATAGAGCAAAGTAAACCCCTTATTTTTTTTTTCTTATGTCGGCTACCCCCCAATTAAAGGAGGAAACAGCCAAGGTAGATAGATAGCCCGGTGCGTTCAGTCTATATGAATCATTTGTACACAAAAGGAGGATTCAATAACTCTGCTATTGCAGCGCAGCCGTTAGTGTATTTGCCAGTACATAGATATTTTAAGAAAAAAATTTATTTCGAATTAGTAATATTGAATAATTAATCTTAAATATGCATGTTGTGTTTATTTAAAATTCCAAACCATTCCAAAGAGTATATTTTATAGGAGTTATTGTCTTTTTCTGTTTTTTCTCTGTTTTCTATTTAATCTATCTTTATTAAACTTGATCACTCTAGTTTTTGAAGAAGTAAGCTGCTCAAGTGAATACCAGTTCCAAGTCCGATCAAATAAAGGGAGAGAGTTTGTTTCAAAAAAGGTATTATCTAGATGTTAAATATATGAGACAATACTAGAAAATAACCTCCAAGGGTTTATGAGAATTTTCTGCAACTCCATATAAACATGGAAAGAGCTGTCAATAAAGTAAATTAAACTTGAAGGCTGGCGATTATCAGCTTGTCCAAAAAATGGAATAATGCGATTACTATAATCATCGAAGATGAGGATGTCTAGTCATTCCAAGATTCTTTATACCTATAATGCTAGAATCCTTGCTCTAGGCTGTCCTGCAGTAGCTGAGTGTTCCATAAACATAGGAGAGCAGACTGATATCACGATGATGCCCATCTTAAGTAAAAAACACGTCCAGACAAAATCACGTGCATCGTTTTGGCATTGTCTTGTCTGGATGGATAGTGGTCCATTGAGCGTTTCGGAAAAAAAGGACGTCAAGGAAATAAAGGGGCAAAGAGTAGACGAGAGAGAGAGAGAGAGAGAGAGAGAGAGAGAGAGAGAGAGAGAGAGAGAGAGAGAGAGAGAGAGAGAGAGAGAGAGAGAGAGAGAGAGAGAGAGAGAGAGAGAGAGAGATTTTATTTTATTAATTTATTGCGCCAAGGCGTCAGACATTACATGAACACATACAAAATCAATGGCAACATAATGCTTCAAATGGATACACAACCAAGAATAGAACATAGTTTACAGGGAGGTGTACACATTGATAAAACATAGCTGCATACTAACACACAATTCACAGTATGGCAGCACAGAGTACATTATATACAAAAGTGAAGCTCAGAAAAGCACAAACACACAAACACATTACAAACAAAGCAAAACAGAATTATACAGTAACATACAAAGATATTATATACGTAACAATATAATTAATGGCCACCAAAGCGAGGATAACGAGCAAGAAAAACAAAGTACATTATATACAAAAGTAAAGCTCAGAGAAACACAGAACACACAAACTCATTACAAACAAAAACCAAACAGAATTAAACAGCAACATACAAAGAAAATATATAATGGTATATATAATACAATATAATTAATGGCCACCAAAGTGAGGATAACGAGCAAGAATAACATCAAGGTTGTCATCATTAAGTAAAAACGAGCAGATCTGTATTAAGTTATGACCTCGTGGTAAACATCTCTCACTGTGGGGCACTGAAGACAATAGTGGACAAGAGTGTTATCATTAGGACAGTCGCATAATTTACAGGAGGTGTACTTTGGCATATCTAGAGTCTGGGAGACCTGCCATAAAGGCCGATACCCCATTCTGAGCCGAGCACTAACTACATTGTTTTTCCGCACCATTAAGCCGCGTCTGCGATACTTCTAGCGACTGTGAAGAAAGTGATCATGGTGCTGTATGAACAAGAGAGAGAGAGAGAGAGAGAGAGAGAGAGAGAGAGAGAGAGAGAGAGAGAGAGAGAGAGAGAGAGAGAGAGAGAGAGAGAGAGAGAGAGAGAGAGAGAGAGAGAGAGAGAGAGAGAGAGAGAGAGAGAGAGAGAGAGAGAGGTGATATATGGTATAAGAGTTAATAAATACTGGAAAATATATGATAATCTGAGATAAAGACAATGCTTATTTCCAGCACTATTAGAAAACAAACAAGCACATACATTCATGAATATCAAACACTATTCTGTCCTAAAAAGAAAAGCTCATTACACAAACAAACAAAGATGTATTTGTTCCAATAACTGAAAAATAAGGCATAAGCCATTTTAGGGAAAAATCCGGCTAGAAAATATGATTTGTTTTAAATAATAACGAAACCTGTTAAAATTCTGTCATTATCTATAATAAATTACGAAAATAGCTATAAAAATGCTACTGAATTCATAAAATATTAACTTCTTCTTTTTTGTCCGCTTTCACCATGTTCACATTGTGTTCACCAGCCTCTTTGAAGACAAGTTAAAGATCTCAAGGCCTGATGCCCATCCCGACATCACCCTCTGTATTTATCCAGGCTTGGGACCGGCACAGAGTTGAGCTGAATTGCTCCCCGAGTAGCTGGCTACAAATCAAATATCAACTGGGTACGTGTGTTCATAGCTTGCTGTAAAAAAGCTTACGAGTTACATAATCAAGTGATATTGCATTATACACAATACATAAATATTCTCCAGTGTAGTCTCCGTGGCAAAATGGTAGCGTCTGCGACTCTGAGGCGGCGGGTCGAGGGTTCGCGCCTCGTCTCGGACTGAGGTTAGTAAGGGCATACACTAAGGGTAATGATTACATCTGCCAAAACAAGTCCTTCGTAAGAAGGCAACCATCCTAGCCCTTAGTAGAAAAGGGAGTTCGTGACGTAAAACCGAATCCAATCCAACATAAATATACTCCAGTATTTTTTTATACAGTATATATATTTACCTCTTACATACATACATACATACATACATACATACATACATACATACATACACACATACACACATACACACATACACACATACACACACACACACACACACACACACACACACACACACACACACACACACACACACACACACACACACACACACACACACACACACACACACACACACACACACACACACACACACACACACACACACACACACACACACACACACACACACACACGGGGGAGATTCCAAGATGCTGGAAACAAGCAAATGTGATACCTATCTTCAAAAAGGGAAGGAGGGATACGGCTCTGAACTATAGACCAGTTTCCTTGACCAGCATAGTTTGCAAAGTTATGGAGAAACTACTAAGGAAACATATCTCTCTTCACTTGGAATCCTTCAACTTTTTGTCAGTGAGGCAACATGGCTTCAGAGAAGGAAGATCAACAGTAACAAACTTATTAGAATTTTATGATGAGGTAAGCCAAATCTTACAGGAAAGAGAGGGCTGGGCAGATTGCATATTCCTAGACTTCCAGAAAGCGTTTGACACTGTTCCACATGGGAGACTTATTAGGAAGCTGCAATCAATGGCTAGAATAGGTGGAAATGTCTTGGAATGGATAAAAACTTACTTAGAAGGAAGGGAACAGAGGGTTAGAGTAAGACACTCAGTGTCTGAATGGAGAAGAGTTAGTAGTGGAGTTCCACAGGGTTCAGTTTTAGGGCCACTTTTGTTCCTTGTATATGTAAATGACCTACCAGAGTCTGTAAATTCATTCATGAATATGTTTGCAGATGATGCAAAGATTGTGAAGAAAGTAAAAAACGAGAACAATGGTAGAGAACTTCAGGAGGATCTAAATAATCTGCATGAGTGGTCAGAAAAGTGGCTAATGAAATTCAATACCTCAAAATGTAAGGTAATGAGAATGGGTACAAGTGCAAGAAGGCCCAAGCTTGACTACTCGGTGGCTGGAGTACAACTTCAGGAGACAGAAAATGAGAGAGATCTAGGAGTAAACATATTGGCAGATTTGTCTCCAGAAATACATATAAATGGCGTAGTAAGGGCAGCATATGCATTCTTATCAAATGTAAGGGTAGCCTTCAGGCACATGGACAAGGAAATGTTCAGAAATATTTATGTAACCTATGTGAGGCCAAAACTCGAATATGCAGCCCCCTTTTGGAATCCGCACTTGAAAAAGCACATAGCTAAGCTTGAAAAAGTTCAAAGACATGCCACGAAACTGGTGCCAGAAATACGCAATCTCGGTTATGATGAGAGGCTGAGGGAATTAGACTTGCCATCACTCGAAGCTAGAAGAGTAAGGGGGGATATGGTGACAGTCTTTAAATTCCTTCATGGTTATGATAGAGTGGATAGGGATCGATATTTCGATATGGCTGGCTCTAGAACTAGAGGTCATAGTTTGAAGCTTCGGAAGAAAACTTGTTTGCAGGATGTAAGGAAATACTTTTTCAGTGTAAGAGTAGTTGATAATTGGAATTCGCTAAGCGAGGAGGTAGTTAATGCTACCTCAATCCATAGTTTTAAGGACAGGTATGATAAGTATCACTAAGTCTAAAAATGGAACCGATCAGGAGACGGGAAGATACGAGCTTTGGGCTCTTTCCCGTAAACACAATTAGGTAATCACAATTAGGTAATCACACACACACACACACACACACACACACACACACACACACACACACACACACACACACACACACACACACACACACACACACACACACACACACACACACACACACACACACACACACACACACACACACACACACACACACACACACACACACACACACACACACACACACACACACACACACACACACACACACACACACACACACACACACACACACACACACACACAC
>JAXCGZ010017081.1:87500-120000 GCA_037179515.1 Halocaridina rubra | reverse complement strand
CTTATAACAATATGATTAAACAAATAATGAAAATAAAATTCTATGTTTGACATTAGAGTTTAGTTCATCTATTTTCTCAGAATATTTGCTATAGGCATAGTTCACTGTTTGAAAAGAAGTGTAATATGAATAAAATTGGCTTATGAACTATGCAATTTATGGAACCTTTGGGGGGGATGGGTCTTGGTCCCTCCTGGCATGCCAGAGAACCCCAGAGCCCCTGGAAAAGTAGAAAATGTTAGGTGAGGCTGCGAAGAGCCAGCCGAGGGGGATACTCCAACAATACTATCGTTTTATTAGTAATATATGTATAATGTATATATAATATTGGTTACTGTTTGCAGTGTTAAGCTGAAAACTGAGATAAGATGGTCAGTGAAATGACTAATTGTCATATTGTGTATCATTATTATGATTGTCAATATTATTATTTTCAATGACATTATTGCTTGCATTGAAGAACATATATTTTTTTATAGTTGTGGGGCGGGCTTGTTAGCTTGCTAACAAGCTCATTTTGATGTAAGTTCCTATTATGTCAATAATTTTTTTATTAATTTGAATATGATGTTAAGCGAAATGCCCTTTTTATAAACTTCCATCCCTCGACCCTAATAAAGTTATAATTAATTTGTCTGATAGAGTCTTTACAAGAAGAAAAAAATGGCTATTGTCTTTCGGTGTTGATCACTGTTTTTCACCAAAATTTCCTAAATTTGATTTATATGTATGTATGGAGTCAATGGTGAATAAACTAATAGGATCACCCATTCACAGAAACAATAAAGAAAACGAAATGTACGCTGATCTCAAGGTTATTGCATATAACAATATATTCTTACTAAAAAAGACATCCCAAAAAGAAATATAATCTTTGTAATAAATGACTTCACAATACTTAATACTCTTAAAAAGAACAAGGGTTTAATTATCTGTAGACCTGACAAAGGACGAGGAATAGTTATTATGAATAAAAATGATTATGTATCGAATATGCTCAACATTCTGAATGATGCTTCAACCTTTAAAAAAGTAGATCGTTGTGATTCAATAAAACATTAATTATTGTCAGAAGATAAAGTAACTAGGTTCTTGAAGAAAATGCATGAATCCAGAAACATCACAGAAAACAAATACAAACAAGTGTATGCAACTGGATCAAACCCAGGTTTAATGTATGGTCTCCCAAAAGTGCACAAGCCAAATGTCCCATTAAGACCCTTTTTATCCTCTTTCAAAACTCACAACTATAACTTATCCAAATCTATTCATCCCCACATCGAAAAATATTCAAAGAATCAATTCAGCCTTAGTAATTCTCATGAAATATATTCGGAATCAATGAACATGCATATAAATAAAAATGAGATCCTTACAAGTTAATGACATAATGTCCTTATACACAAATGTTCCAGTAAGTGAAGTAATTGACATAACCACCTACTTAATATTTATTGATGGAGGCTTTAGATGTATGTCAAAAAAAACGAATTCAAACAGATGCCTCAACTGGCTGTCGGCGATTCCTTCTTCATGTTCCACGAGACTTTTTTTATAAACAAGTAGATGGTTTGGCCATGGGTAATCCCTTGTCTGCCCCATTGGCAAATATCTTTTTATCTCACCACGAGAAACAATGTTTAAATGAGTGCCCAGTTGTTTTTAAACCAGTGTTCTATAGGAGATACGTTGACGATGCTTTTATAATATATGAAGATAAGAACAGTCAGAGAGAAGAAAAATTCTTGAATTGCCTAAGTAACAAACATAGCAAAATCAATTCTAGTATGGAAATTGAGAAAAATAATCAAATCCCCTTTTTAGATCTATTGCTGAAGAAAAGCAACAATAAATCTGAAGTTAGCATTTATCGCAAATCATGCTTCATGAGCATGGGAATGAATTTTTTAAGTGAGTGCTATGAACTATATAAAAAGAACACATTGTGCACACTCTTTACTAGGGCATTTCGCTTAACATCCACCTACATTAAATTTGATTCAGTGTTCTTTCTGTATAAATTTCTTATGCAAAATAGTTTTACTCCTAATATGATAAACAAATCATTAAGAATTTTTTTTTAAACAAGACGTTTTCTCCAAAACTTTTAAGATATGGACCACAGAAACTCAAATTATTTATCAAATTCCCATTTATGGATAACATTACAGACTCCTTTCTTAAATTTGAAATCACAAATTTATTTAATAGATATTATCCACAAATTACCCCTAATTTAGTATTTTATAATAACTTTAAACTTAAAACCTTTTTAAATCATAAAGAACAACTACCTCAACCATTCTGTTCATTGGTAGTATATATTTTAAGTGTCCTATTTGCCAATTGGCCTATTATGGCTCGACTAAGAAGTCATTAACAATAAGATACCATAAACATAAGGGGCTGAGTTTCAGAACAAACAGGCACTAAACAAGACTCTCATCAAGCATTAGGGAAGACTGCCATGAAAAATGTAAGTGTGATTTCTCAAAAAGCGATTTTAAAATAGCTTACAAAGGAAAAGATGAGACTGAAATTGTTATTGCAGAATCACTTTTAATTAAAACTGAGAAGCTCGAATTAAATTTAGATTGCTCAAGCTATCCCTTAAAAATATTCTAATGTGGCCCATTGCGTTAACTATTAAACATTTTTGTATTTTTTAAGTTTGTTCTTAGATGCGTATGTATATGGATATGTATATACATGAAATTTTTTGCTTTAATTGTTGTTATTTGAGCTTTGTACATATATTGAGTTCTGCTGTTTTGTTCTGCTTTTGTAGATGTGTGTAGGCATGAATATGAAGTCATAAAAATTTGAAAATGTACTTGGCTGGTGATCGTTCTACAATTCCTTATAATAATAATAATAATAATAATAATAATAATAATAATAATAATAATAACAATAACAATAACAATAACAATAACAATTATTATAATTATTATCATTATTATTATTATTATTATTATTATTATTATTATTATTATTATTATTATTATTATTATTATTATTATTATTATTATTATTATTATTATAACTATAATTACTATTATTATTATTATTATTATTATTATTATTATTATTATTATTGTTATTATTATTATTATTATTATTATTATTGTTATTGTTATTATTATATATTATTATTATTATTATTATTATTATTATTATTATTATTATTATTATTATTATTATTATTATTATTATTATTATTATTATTATTATTATTATAATTATAATTATAATTATAATTATAATTGTAATTGTAATTATTATAATTACGGTTACAGTTACAGTTACAGTCACAGCTACAGTCACAGTAACTGTAACTACAATAATTATGATGATTATGATGATGATAATAATGATGATGATGAGAATAATGATGATGATGATAATAATGATGATGGTGATAATAATGATGATAATAATGATGATAATGATAATAGTGATAATAATGGTGGTGATGATGATAATAATGATGATAATAATCCTGATGATAATAATGATAATAATAATAATAATAATAATAATAATAATAATAATAATAATAATAATAATAATAATAATAATAATAATAATAATAATAATAATAATAATAATAATAATAATAATAATAATAATAATAATAATAATAATAATAATAATAATAATTATAATAATTATAATAATTATAATTATAATAATTATAATAATTATAATAATAATAATAATTATAGTAATTATAATTATAATAATTATAATAATAATAACTATTATAATAATAATAATGCATGAAGCATCGGTTAGTTTGTCCACAGAACCACTCCAGAATGATCTTTTATTATTTGATTTTTGCATACTTGTTGTAATACTATTTATAAATGGTCGTGGTAATGAAAGTCATTAGATAAGCAACAACAATCATTGCATACTTTATATCATTAGCAAAAAGCAATTTCAAACTGCTTAGGATGATATTTATTGTTGGTACAAACAAGTTTTAGAAATTAACATACTATTAAACGAGAGTCCAAATTCTATGAGCGATGGGTAGATTAATGTACATAGAAAGAGAGAGAGAGAGAGAGAGAGAGAGAGAGAGAGAGAGGGAGAGAGAGAGAGAGAGAGAGAGAGAGAGAGAGGAGAGAGAGAGAGAGAGAGATAGAAAGTAGTAAATATGCAAATTGACAAATAAAAGCTGCTTACCCCTATATACACACTTTAAGCCGGTCAGTTTCTTTATTGTGCATTTAACCTTACAAAAGAATAAAATCCCGAAACATCTTGGACATCAATAAACGAACATTGAAAAAAAAACTAAAACTGTTCGTATATTCGAAAACAGAAGGCGGGGGGGGGAGGCCTACGAAAAAAATAAATAAAATGATCACTTAAATCCAAACACAGTTGAAGAGAACAAAATGCCAAAATCCTATTTTACATTCAAAAATTATCTTGCACCTTCTCAAAAACAATTAAAGCAAAAATAAAAGAGAAAAAAAAACTGAAATGCACCTATGAATCATTTGGTGCTATGAAGGTAACCATAAGAGTTGTAAGGCATACAGAACAATACGTTAAAAGCACTCAGTACATAACATGGCGTTGATATGGGTGTTGGATATTTTTAATAGTCACATTTCATCTGACAGAACAATAGCACAAATATGTGTCCAGATGCAGTATTTATCTTGTCGTCTACTGTTGCTTGAGGGTAGGAGATTAAAGTTGTAGTTCTTGAATGTTACTTTTAAAATCAATTATAAATTCATGAATTAGTTTAGTAATCACAAATATTATATAGGGATGTGAAGCTTTCAGTTCTGGACTGTTATTCCCCAAACTTTATCATTATTTTGAGATCTGGTAAATTTCTAAAAAAAGATTATAGATTTCTTACGTAACGGGAGGGTAACATACTCATGCAAATATCTAATCATATATTAAGCTAGACAGTCTCATCTATACGTATTCTATTTGCTAAACCAAAGTTTCCCTTGATAGTTAAACTCGTTAAAGAAGAGGGTAATCAAGCTGTTAATTCACTCATTGAGTTTACACCTCTTTATCAACCTCTAAAACCGTCTGCTATTATATGCAGTCACCGATAAATGTTCGTGGTGGTCCGTGTGTGAGTAAGCGTGTGTAGTCCCCACTCATTTTTTGGGTGAGGACAACGAGGGTTTAAAGACATGTTCGTGTGTATGAACGTCAGAAACAGGTGGAGATGAAATCATTCACACTTTTTAAGACTCCATAGTGTTTTTATGTGAGACTGTACCTATCCCAGTGGAAGAGTGGCCAACAAAATTTAAAACTTTTGCCACAGGAAAAGTAATCTACCATCAACTTTAAATATCGTATCTTCCTCTAGTCTTGCTGTAGACGTAATTACTCTCCAAAGTTATTTGCCTTTTTGTGTCCCTATTAATCCCCATTCGAATGGTGAAGGGTGGGCAAGACAGATTGCAGTTAGGGAATCAAAGCCGGATGCCTTCTCACCATCCCACAGTGGGCTCGGACATGGAATTGTCACTTCCCGACTCGAGCTCTTTTAACAGCTGCGCTACCGTGGTCCCCTAACTTACTCTCCAAAGTGATCATGGAAATTCATAGTATTGACTAGGGAGGTTTTTCGTGATAGCTGAACTTGAATACTCAGACAATACAGTAATTTTAAGAATACGCATTATTAAGAGATTGTGTGACCATAAGACCCGCTTTGCTAAATCCGTGAGGCAAGGCTTGACTCTCACCAAGGAGGACCTGAGTTCAACTCCTAAAAGTAATTCGTAAAGCACCTGTTAGCCAAAACTAACTTGAGGCTGATAAGAGGTGGATAACGGCTTCTAACCTAGAACGTTCTGGGTTCAACGCCTATAAGTGATTCGTAAAACATCTTTGGCCAAAACCACCTTAAGGACAAAATGAAAAAGGTAATGGTATCCCCCTTTGCTAAACCTTAGTAAATTCAACCGGCGCTATGATTACACTATGAGACCTGTGGAGCCAATGGCAGGACACGAAATTTTAAGCATAAGTTCTTTTAAAATAAAAATGGTAGTCAAGAACAAACAAATAAACAAGCAAACAAACAAACATTTATTTCCATTTTTGTACAATGGTTATTCTTCTATAATTATGAGTAACTTATAAGTAGACGTGTAACTGAACTAATAAGTAAGAGAGCAATACATACAGTTAAATTAAATATATCTTTCCGAGAAAATAACAATGCTGTAATAAAAATGTTAACAATAATGTTAATAATAAAGTAGTAATAATTACACTCGATACAGTATCATTATAATCAGCAACATCACCATATTTGTTTTCCTTACAATAAGAATAATTGGGTCTTAACTTAGAGAACAGAGAAGTCGATATCAGTTTATAAAGAGGTTGTATAAAGAGGTTAGTGTTAAAGGAAATTGCATTAAATCATTAAGTTTGATTTATGTGTGAGCAGCAACTATATGTCCAAAAGAAAGCTGTATAGTTTGCCTTTGAAATCTGTGAAGGAGGATGCATTTTTAAGATGCTCTGGAATATTGGTCCAGAGTGTTGGCCCTTCAATAGTGATCATCTTTGACCTGCTTCTGTGTTTGTTCTCTGAATAAAGAGCTCACTGCTCTGTCTTGTGTTGGTTCCCCTTACATCCCTGACTGTTTTTAAATCAAATAGCCAGCCAGGACAATGATGGTCCATAATTTTGTATACAAAAATATAACTAGCATAAGCGTCCTTGTTTTCTGCCCGCAGCCACCCAAGTTTATTGAGAGCTAATGTGATGTGGTCATATTTTCTTTTTTCTCCCAGGGCAACTCGAGCTGCAAAATGAATAAGCTTTTGTATTCTGTTTATCTAAGTCTTAGTGGTAGCTCCTCGGACAGTTGTGCAGTAATTAATGTGACTTAGGGCTAGAGATTCAACAACAGCTATTCAAGTGGTAGTCTCAAAATTGTCTTTTATACATGATAAGTAAATTAATGCTCCTGTAACCTTTTTGCATTCTTTATCTATATGGGACTCAAACAACATGTGGTTATCAAAGTGAATTCCTAGTTTTTTTACTGTTTTGCTAGGTGTAATGATATTGCCGCAAAAATTAATTATGTTCTGGAATTTGTGCTCTATGGACCCTTGAACCAATAAACATGCATTGTTTATTGTATCTTCTAGAATAATAGTGGCTAAATTGAGGCTGGACTGCGAGGTTTGGGCATTTGTGAGTACATATGGCCCTGGCAGTTAAAGAAGTGAGGTAGAAAGAGAAGAATTTTGGATGAAATTGAACGAGTGTTTGGAAGGCTTGGGAATGAATGTGAAAGTGGTGTTGATGGGAGATTGAAATGTTAGAGTAGGGAATGAGCCAGTGCATGGTGTAATTGGAAAGTCTGGAGTACCTTGTAGGAATGAAAATGGAGAGAAAATGATAGAAATGTGTATTGAGAGAGAGATGTTGATTTCTAATACTGTACTCAAAAAGAAGGATGTGCTCAAGTATACATGGGTCAGAGTGAGTAATGGAAGAGTAGTTGACAGAGCATTAATGGATTATGTTGTGGTGAACAGGAGGGTGATTGGAAGAGTATTGGATGTGAATGTACTGAAAGGAGCTAGTAGTGGAATATCTGACCATTATTTTGTGGAAAGTAGAGTGAGATTGGAAGAAAAGTGAAGAAAGAGGAGAAGCGAGAGAAGAAGAGAGGTGCTAAAAGTGAATGAATTTTATAAAAAATAGAAAGACTGTGAGTATAAGGCTAGTGTGAGAAATGTGTGGAATGTAGTGAAAGAGAAAGTGTAGGTGGGAGTGGAAGAAGAGTGGGGCTGTTTCAAGGAGGAGGTTATGAAGTGTGCCGAGGCAGTGTGTGGAAGGAGACTAAATGGTGGAAGTAAAAGGAAAGGTAGTGAATGGTGGAATGAGCAGGTGGGTGCAGTAGTGGCTTAAAAGAAGCGGGCTTACGATGTATGGTTGCAGGTAAGTAATGTAGAGACCAATGAAAGGTATTGTGCAAAGAGTAGGTTAGCGAAGCACGTGGTGAGGGAGGCAAAGAGAAAAGCAGATGTAAAGTGGGGCAGATGCTTGTCTGAGAATTTTGAAAGGAATAAAAAGATGTTTTGGAAGGAAGTGAAAAGAGTGAGGAAAGGTGAATGTGGTAGGGAGGAGAGAGTGAAAGGAGCAGATGGGAAATTGCTAGTGGATGAAGTAAAGGTGAGAGAGAGATGGGCTGAATATTTCCATATCCTGCTGAATGAGGAAGATGATAGAGAGGCAGAGATTGTGGCTATGAAAAACGAATGGAGAATGCCAATGTTAGGCAATGAGAATGATAGAGAAATAACAAAAGAGGAGGTATATTTAGCATTGAGAGCAACGAAAGCAGGTAAAGCACCTGGGATAGATGGGTTTCATGCTGAAAGCTTGTCAAAAGGTGAGGAGGCATTAGTAGAATGGATGGTTAGGTTGTTGAATGTATGTTTCAGAAAAGGGAGGGTTCCAGTTGATTGAGGAGTGCATGTGTAGTTCCACTTTACAAAGGGAAGGGAGATAAGTATGAGTGTAGTAGTTTTAGGGAATTAGTTTGTTGAGTGTAGTTGGTAAGGTATGTGGAAGAGTGTTAATCGAGGGAATTATGAAAGGTACTGAGACTGATTGGGGAAGAACAGTGTGGGTTCAGGAAAGGAAGAGTATGTATGGATCAGGTGTTTGCGGTAAGACAAGTGTGTGAGAAGTTCTTTGAGAAAGGTGGGGACACTTTTTGGGCCTTTATGGATTTAGAGAAAGCATGTGACATTGTAGATATAGAGGGGTTGTGGAGGGTATTGCGACTGTATGGAATAATTGGAAGTTTGTTAAATGCGGTGAAGAGTTTTTACATGAACAGTAGAGCATGCGTGAGAGTTGGGAATGATATGAGTGATTGGTTTGAGATGAATGTTGGGTTATGGCAAGGTTGTGTAATGTCGCCATTGTTGTTTAATGTGTATATGGATGGAGTGGTAAGGGAAGTAAATGAAAGAGTATTCGACAGAGGCTTGGAACTAGTGGGTGAGGAGGGAAGGTTGTGGAAATTGAGTCACTTGCTGTTTGCGGATGATACTGTACTGGTGGCTGATACTGAAAATTAATTGAATCATTTGGTGACTGAGTTTATTAGGGTGTGTGAAAGAAGGAAGTTGCACTTGAATATTGGTATATGTAAAGTCATGAGATGCACGAGGAGTGGTAATGTTGGCAGACTGAATGTAGGCGTGAATGGGGAGTTGCTTGAAGAAATTGAGAGTTTTAAGTATCTGGGGTCACATATATCAAGGAATGGACAAGTGGATGTAGAGGTAAATCACAGAGTGAAGGAAGCTAGTAAATGTCTAGGTGGGTTGAAAAGTGTAATGAGAAATAGATATTTGGGAAAGAATGCAAAGAGAAGGATATATGAAGGTGTGATTGTGCCGACAGCATTGTATGGAGCAGAGACTTGGAATGCAAGAGAGGATGAAAGAAACAAGTTGAATGTAATCGAGATGAGGTGTTTGAGAGGTATGATTGTTGTATCTAGAATAGATAGAGTAAGAAATGAGGATGTCAGGCAGTGAATGAAGCTGTCGGATAGGTTAGATCAGAAAGTGTTGAGATGGTTTGGACACATGGAAAGGGTGAGTGATGAACGATTAGTGAAGAGTGTGGAGTACAGAAGTGATTGGAGTTAGGTTAAGAGGGAGACCTAGAATGAGATGGATGGATGGCGTGAAAAGAGCATTGAATGCACGTGGAATGTCAGTGGAGCAAGGAAGAGTGCGTGGAAGAGATAGGAATGAGTGGAGGAAGATTGTACATATTGACACGGCCCAAAGGGATTACTCGAATCTGCTAGCTCAGTGAACTGTGGTACGCGGGTGTGAGGGGAGTTGCCATTTGATGAAGTGGTGGGGTAAGCAGCTTCGGTTGTCGGGCCTCATTGTAGAATATCCTCGTCCAGCTACCATGTGGGTGACCCAAGCAGGGTGGAAGGGAGGGAGATGTGGCAACCCTCATCCCCAAGGATCTAAGAGAAATGGTTGAGGTGTATATGTGGATCAGGGTGAATGCACGTTTCTTGGCTCAGCCACCTCCCTTACAAGAGGGGATGAGGCTTGTGTCTATGTCTGTGTGTTTTACTTTCGTTAATTAACAGCCCAATTTCTTGAAAATAGGTTTTAATTTTTGTCAGAGTGTTTTTTGCTCTTAAGGTTAGCTCTGGGAGATTATTAATATCACCACTAAGTAGTTGAGTGTCATCTGCATATTGTACGACTAGACAGTGAGAAATGAAATAAGATAGTTCATGTAAATGAATGGAGAACAGGATAGGACCAAGAATTGATCCCTGTGGAACAGCAAATGATGCATTTTAGGAGTAGAGATAATTCCGTTAAGACGGATAGATACTCTCTAAACCAGCTCGGATCAATATTTAGGTTAGTACATTTACATATAAGAATTTCATGGATTACACTGTCGAAGGCTCTTGATAAGTCTAATAATACAAGCAGAGAGATTGGTTTCATATTTATATTATTATAGATACTATTCGTAACTTTGAGAAGTGCAGTTTCCGTCGACAGTTTCGGTTTTAAACCATGTTGATTAATGGATAATAGCCTATTTGACTCTGAATATGATATAAGTTGGCATGCAACAATTTTGTCTAATAATTTAGAGAAAATGGGTAGAAGGGAAATGGGAAAATAGTTTGTCACATGTTCTTTGTCCCCCTATTTATGCAGAGGTATTACATGTAATTTTTTCCAAGAGTCAGGAAACCTTTTAGTAACAATGGGATTGTTAATAATATCTAGAATATAAGATACAATCATGGGTAGAGCATCTTTGGTGAATTAAAATGGTATACCATCTGGAACATAAGAGCTATAGTTTCTTAGGCCACTTATGGTAAGAATTAGGGTATCTCAATCGATAGGATTTATCTTGAAGTACTCTCTTGTGCTTACATTGGAAGAATTGACATTTAAGTAATTACTCATTTTCACTGAGTTGATGTTTTCTTGCGTTTTCTCATATGTATTTTTCCCAATGTTAGCAAAATAGTTATTATTTTTTTTTGCTTTGTCTTTCAACTCCGTAATATTTTCATAACTTTCTGAGGTAGTCTTTTCATTTGGTATCATGCTTCTTATCACTTTCCATGTTGCTGCTGTATCAGGTCTAGAGTCATTAAATTGTTTTTTGTAAAAGTCTATTTTACTTACATCGATGAGAGATCTAACACGTTTCTTTTCTGCTTTATAACGTTCACGGAGAGTCAGATCATAGCTATTCATTTTTAGCTCTTTTTGTATATGATTTCTGATTTGCACTGCCTCATTGATTCCATTAGTTAGCCAGGGGTTGAGGGGCAGGTTATTTTTCTTGTTACAATGGGTGCACAAGTATCTAAGCATTCATGGAAGACTTTTGTTATAATCTCAACCTGCAAATCGACGTTATCTGTGTTTATTATACTATTAAGTACATTTGTGTACTTGATTAATGCTTCACAAAAGATATCATAGGGGGTTAATTTTTTAGACACCGGATGTCTTGAAGAGAGGCTTCCTATTGGGCTTGTTTATGTTTAACATAGGAATGTTGAGCTCGTGATTTGCAATTAGGCAAGGAACTATGTCCCAATAGGGTATACTTTCTACTTTATTTGTTATTATCAAACCTATTTGTCCTAGAATTAGGGGTTATACGGGTCGGCATTGTCACTATTTGTGTTAACTTCACAGTGTTGATCACTGAATGAACTGGAAGGTGCTTTAGGGTGACGGTAAACACACCCTTCAATTAAAGATGGAAGTTTCTGATACTATACAGTATTGTCCTTAGAAGATAGATAGAGAGAGAGAGAGAGAGAGAGAGAGAGAGAGAGAGAGAGAGAGAGAGAGAGAGAGAGAGAGAGAGAGAGAGAGAGAGAGAGGCTAAAGCATTCAGTCATAGCCATTTAATGATGGCAAAGATATTTGTAGGTAACCTTTTCCATAACTTTCCCCTACAGTAGATCCATCCCCCCCCCTCCCTCTGTTCATCCTTACCTCCCAACTACAGTCGCATCTCCACTCATCTAGTACCCCATCAAACCCTCCACAATTATCCCCCAACCACCCTTACCCCCGATGAGGAAAATCTGATGACATTCATTTCCTTTGTCCTGTTGGGATCTGTTGTTAATGACGTCATCCTTATGCATAATTCAATTCTCATGCGAAGGTAGTTTTTGTTTTCTTTTCTTAAAAAAAATATCTTATATACGTCTGTTATGTGAAACTCCATGTATTAAGACCACCTTCTTCTCCTTCATCCTCGTCTTATATGTCTTGATAAACGAAGATGTATAAGTGTTAAGTTACATGGACTAGGAGTGTATTTTCTCTAGAAACTTCTTCTTCTTCTTCTTCTTCTTCTTCTTTATTTTGCAACAAAAACAAATAAATGCAAAGTGGCGTGGACTGTATATGTGTGCTTTACATAGTTGACTTCTCCCCTTCTTCATCCTCTCCATATTGATACATCAAATCATGTACTGAACATGTACAGTTACGTGGCATGTGCGTGAATGTTATTTGCACATGGCACACGGAGAGCTGGTTTTTGCGAATTCCGTGTGGTCTTTAGAAGTCTCGCTTATCTTTTATAAAAGCACATCCTTTTCTTTTTCTATATTGAAAAGCACCATAACGGAGATGCAGACGAATTCGTGAGTATAAACGAATTATATACTTCTTAAAAAAATACAACTACAAATTTGGAGAGATGAAATTAAAATCAAACCAGACTTATCTTATTTTAAATGTTTCCATCATATAGTTCTGGTGATTTTTTTTCCCGTTTTTCCAGGTGGCAAAATAAGCATAGGGCGGTGTTCAGAAGCAATGGTATACACATTGAATCCAAAATATTTATTGTGGAACATTACATCTGGAGTCTAAGTCATGATACAACACAAAGGGCCTTCGAAGAGACTTTTGTGCCAGAAATACCAGCATTGATTGAGTCTAGCATCAAGCGGCTATTTGATAAGAGTAACACCATTGTATATCATACAAGCGCACCAAAAAGTGACCAAAGAACAGTGCTAGGGGAGGAAAAATGGTTTCATATCAGATCAGTAATTCCTGAGCCCAAAAAAGTTCTTCAACGAAGGCCTTGAAATCAGAGTGGTTTGTCTATCGAAACTGCTCATTAAGTATTGGAATCGTCCATTAAAAATATAATTATACAAAATTTCTCTGTGCAACACCTCATGCAGCCAGAAAAGCAATGGGTTACTTTGGTAATGTGTTTCTAAGATGACTTATTTCAAAACATTAGTGGGTGCCTTCACTCTTCGAGACTTTTTCAAGAATAGGTAATTGAATGGAACATTTTGCAGATGACATTTAAAAGAGTGATTTGTTGCGGGAGTTTCAGTGAAATGAAAAATGGTGAGCAATTTTAGCATATGTTATAAAAGAGGCAATTTCCCAATTAGATTACCTTATTTTCTGAACATCCTGTAATATTATTATTATTATTATTATTATTATTATTATTATTATTATTATTATTATTATTGATATCATTATTATTATTATTATTATTATTATTATTATTATTATTATTATTAGTACACTAAATGGGGCGGAGTGGTGGGGCCGGGAAATCTCTCCTCTGTATTTTTACTTTCTACGAGTAGCCAAGAGATGCGGGGATATTCTGGCAGGAAAGATCCAGCCAGCCCCATAGTACTTGGGTCTCTGAATGTGTGTGATTGTGGTGTACATGAAAGTAAGAGGGAGGTGATAGGGAGTATGTTGTGGAGAGAATATAGATGCACATGCATTGAGAGAAACTAAGATACAAGAAAATGGTGAGGTGACATTTGGGATTGTGGTAGGTAGGGTGCCTGGAGTTGAGAGAGGGAGGAGAAGAGAGGGAGTAGCTCTGTTAGTATGTGAAAAGATGAATAAGTGTGAGATGGAATGGAAGAAAGTATCTTCTCGAACAATGATTACTAAAATGAGGCTGGGATGCGAGGCTTGGGCCTTTGTGGGTGCATATGGCCCTGGCAGTGAAAGAAGTGAAGAAGAAAGAGAAGAATTTAGGATGACATTGAACGAGTGTGTGGAAAATATGGGAATGTGTATGTTAATGTCATTTTGATGGGAGATTTGAATGCTAGAGTAGGGAATGAGCCAGTGGATGGTGTAATTGGGAAGTATGGAGTACCTGGTAGGAATGAGAGTGGAAAGAAAATTATAGAAATGTGTATTGAGAGGGAGATGTTGATTGCTTATACTGTCTTTAAAAAGGAGGATGTGCGCTAGTATACATGGGTCAGAGTTGCTACTGGAAGAGTAGTTGACAGAGCATTAAAGGATTATGTTGTGGTGAACAGGTGGGTGATTGGAAGAGTATTGGATGTGTATGTACTGAGAGGAGCTAGTGGTGATATATCTGATCATTATTTAGTGGGAAGTAGAGTGAGAGTAGGAAAAATGTGGAGAAAAGGGAGAAGTGAGAGAGGCAGAGAGGTGCTAAAAGTGAATGAATTGTATAAGAATGAGAAAGACTGTGAGTATAAAGCTAGTGTGAGAAATGTGTGGATGTAGTGAAAGAGAACAAACAAAGAGGCATTTATTTCCATTTTCATACAATGTTTATTCCTTTGCAAAACTAAGAGTACACTTATAAGTAGACCTGTAATTAAGCAAAAAGCTAATAGAAAATTAAAATTACATTGAGTTAAAAGATACGTATAAAATTATAAGAGCAATAATCATACTGTAATAAAATGTTTTCAATTTAATGTTAATAAGAAAGTAGTAATAGTAATACTCGATACAGGATCGTTATCATCAGCATCATCACCGTAATTGTGTTCCTTACAATGAGAGTAATTAGTTCTTAACTTATAAATCAAAGAAGGCGTTATCTATTGAAAAAAAAATGATTAGTGTTAAGGGAAACTGCATTAAATCATTAAGCTTGATTAGTGTGTGAGCAGCAACTATTTGTCCAAAAGAAAACTATATAGTTTGCCTTTGAAAGCTGTGAAGGAGGAGGATTTTTTAAGATTTTCTGAAATATTGTTCCAGAGTGTTGGCCCTTTAATAGTGATCATCTTTGAACCTGCATCTGTGTTTGTTCTCTGAATACAAAGCTCACTACTCTGTCTTGTATTGATTCCCTTATATCCCTGACTGTTTTGAAATTAAATAGCCAGCCAGGATAATGATGGTTCAAAATTTTGTATACGAAAACGTAAATAGCATAGGCGACTTTGTTTTCTGCCCATAGCCACCCAAGTTTCTTGAGAGCTGGTGTGATGTGGTCATATTTTCTTTTTCCTCCCAGGGCAACTCGAGCTGCAAAATAAATAAGCTTCTGTATTCTATTTATCTGAGTCTTATTGGTAGCTCCCCGAATACTTGTACATTAACAAATGTGACTTAGGGCTAGAGATTCAACAACTGTTTTTCAAGTGATAGTCTCAAAATTGTCTTTTATACGTGATAAGTTCATTAGTGTTTCTGTAACCATTTTGCATACTTTATCTATATGGGAATCAAACAACATGTGGTTATCAAAGTGAATTCCTAGGTTTTTTTTTTTTTTACTGTTTTGCTAGAAGTAATGACACTGCCACAAAAAAAAATAATTGTTGTTTTCTGGAATTTGTGCTTTTTGATATCTTGAACCAATAAACATGCATTGTGTTTTACTTTTGTTAATTAACAGCCCAATATCTTGAAAATAGGCCTTAATTTTTGACAGAGTGTTTTCTACTCTTTAGGTTAGCTCTCGGGGATTATTAATATCACCACTAAGGAGTAGCTGAGTGCCATCTGCATATTGTACGACTAAACAGTCAGGAATGAAACAAGATATATCATTTACATAAATGGAGAAGAGGATAGACCAAGAATTGATCCCTGTGGAACAGCAAATGATACATTTTTAGGAGTAGAGATAATCCTGTTAAGATGGATAGACTGTCTGTGATTAGATAGATGTTCTCTGAACAGGTCAGGTCAATATTTAGGTTAGTACATTTATTAATAAGAATTTCATGGTTTACACTGTCGAAGGCTTTTGATAAGTCTAATAATACAAGCAGGGGGATTGTTTTCATATCTATATTATTATAAATACTATTAGTAACTTTGAGCAGAGCAGTTTCCGTCGACAGTTTCGGTCTGAAACCATGTTGGTCAATAGCTAATAGTTAATTTGGCTCAATATATAACATTAGTTGGCATGCAACAATGTTTTCTAATATTTTAGAAAAATGGGTAGAAGGGAATTGGGAAAATAGTTTGTCACATCTTCTCTGTCCCCCTTTTTATGCAGAGGTATTACATGTGAATTTTTTCAAACAGTCAGGAAACCTTTTATTAACAATGGGAGTGTTTATAATATCTAGAATATAAGATACAATCATGGGTAGAGCATCTTTGATGAAATGAAATGGTATACCATCTGGAGTTTCTTAGGCTCTTTATGGTAAGAATTAGGGTAGCGTAATCAACAGGCTTGATTTTAAAAACTCTTATGTTTATATTGGAAGAATTGTCATCTAAGTAATTACTCATGTTCACTGAGTTGATGTTTTTTGCGTTTTCTCATATGTATTTTTCCCAATGTTAGCAAAATAGTTATTAAATGTTTTCGCTTTGTCTTTCAACTCCGTAATATTTTCATAACTTTCTGAGATAGTCTTTCCATTTGGTATCATGCTTCTTATCACTTTCCATGTTGCTACTGTATCATGTCTAGAGTCTTAAATTGTTTTTTGCAAAAGTTTGTTTTACTTATTTCAATGAGGGATCTGACACATTTATTTTCTACTTTATAACGTACATGGAGAGTCATATCATATCTATTCAGTTTTAGCTCTCTTTATATTTGATTTCTGATTTGCATTGCCTCTTTGATGTCATTAGTTAGCCAGGGGGCTGATGGGTGAGTTATTTTTCTTGATACAATGGGGCTGTTTCAAGGAGGAAGTTATGAAGCGTGCCGAGGCAATGTGTGGAAGGAGACTAACTGGTGAAAGCAAAAGTAAAGGTAGTGAATTATGGAATGAGCAGGTGAGTGCAGTAGTGGCTGAAAAGAAGAGGGCTTATGAGGTTTGGTTGAAGGTAGGTAATTTAGAGGTGTATGTAAGGTATTGTGCAAAGAGGAGGTTAGTGAAGCACGTGGAGAGGGAAGCAAAGAGAGAATCAGATGTAAGGTGGGGCAAATGCCTGTCTGAGAATTTTAAAAGGAATAAAAAGATGTTTTGGAAGGAAGTGAAAAGAGTGAGGAGAGGTGAGTGTGGTAGGGAAGAGAGGGTGAAAGGAGCAGATAGGCAATTGCTGGTAGTTGAAATAAAGGTAAGAGAGAGATGGGCTGAATATTTCAAGAACCTGCTAAATGAGGAAGATGATAGAGAGGCAGAAATTGTGGCTGTGGGAAACGAATGGAGAATGCCAATGCTAGGTGATGAGAATGATAGAGAAATAACAAAAGAGGAGGTACATTTGGAAACGAGAGCAATGCAAGCAGGTAAAGCACCTGGGATAAATAGGTGTCATGCTGAATGCTAGTCAAAAGGTGAGAAGGCATTAGTAGAATGGATGACTAGGTTGTTGAATGTATGTTTCAGAAAAGAGAGGTCCCAGTAGCTTGGAGGTGTGCATGTGTAGATAAGTATGAGTGTAGTAGTTTTAGAGGAATTAGATTGTTGAGTGTAGTTGGTGAGGTGTATGGAAGAGTGTTAATCGAGAGAATTAGGAAAGGTACTAAGAGATTGATTGGGGAAGAACAATGTGGGTTCAGGAGAGGAAGAGGATGTGTGGATCAGGTGTTTGCGGTAAGAAAGGCATGTGGGAAGTTCTTGGAGAATGGTAGGGACACTTTATGGTCTTTTATAGACTTAGAGAAAGTATAACAGAGTAGATAGAGAGGGGTTGGGGAGGGTGTTGCGACTGTATGGAATAAGTGGAAGTTGCGGAAGGGGTGAAGAGTTTTTCCATGAATACTAGAGCATGTTTGCGAATTGGGAATGGTATGAGTGACTGGTTTGAGGTGAATTTATGGTTACATTAAGGTTGTGTAATATCGCTATGGTTGCTTAATGTGTATGTGGAAGGAGTGGTAAGGGAAGTAAATGAAAGAGTATTACACAGAGGTTTTGAACTAGTGGGTGAGGATGGAAGCTTGTGGAAATTGAACCAGTTGCTATTTGCGGATGATACTGTACTGGTGGCTGAAACTGAGAATGAATTGAATCCTTTGGTGACTGAATTTGTTAATGTGTGTGAAAGAGGGAAGCTGCGGGTGAATATTGGTAAAAGTAAAGTCATGAGATGCATGAGGAGTGTTAATGTTGGCAGATTGAATGTAGGAGTGAATGGGGAGTTGCTTGAAGAATTTGAGAGTTTTAAGTATTTGTGTTTGCATGCATCAAAAAATCAAAATAAAAATCAAATAAAAAAGTTTATTTCCAAAAGATACATTGGTTATTCTTCATAATTTACAGTACAAGGTATATACCGTCCGAGTGTTGGCATGTTACTTGAATCGGTCTAAAAACTTGAAACAATCATTAGCATTGTTAGGAATGAAAGTTCCTACTAAGAATCAATTAAGAATTTAATCATATTAAGATACGTGGTATTAAAATTTAGACTAACTTACTATATACAAAATAAAATCTGTTGCATTAAGAGATTTATGACACATAAAAGACATGAAGTAAAAAATGATATATAAAATTTAGTCTCAAAGTAACATAAAAGACATGAGGTAAAATATGATGTATAAAATTGTCACAAAATAACATAAAAAGACATGAAGTAAAATATGATTTATAAAATTTAGATACAAAGTTTCATAAAAGACATGAAGTAAATTATGACATAAAATTTAATCACAAAGAAGATATCAAAAACTAAGCTACTGATATTTAAAAATTTTATAGATAAAAGAAATTCGCATTTCTATGAAAACTTATACATCTAAAAAATAAAATTGTCAAAAAATTTAAAATAATGATCTTTCTCATCTATTACAGTTATTGATTATATAGTGAGTTGAGAAATAAAATTTAAGCTTCCTTTTAAATGCTTGAAAAGATGAGGAGTCTTTTACACCATCTGGGATGTTGTTCCAGTCTCTAGGTCGTCTAACAGTTATTGACTTTCCTCCCAAATCTGTTCTTATTCTTGGCACAAATAGATCTCTAGATTGTCGAGTAGAACGTGGGTTCATGTCACTGACAGATGGAAAAGAAAATAGCCAGGAAGGAAGTAAGTTATGGCATATTTTATAAGTAAAGGCCCAGATATCAAATGCTATTTTAGATTCAATTTTTAACCAAGTTAGTTCCTTTAATATTGAGGTGACGCGGTCATATTTTTTAGCTCCTCCCGTAGCTATTTTTGCTGCGAAATTTTCAACTTTTTGAACCCTGTCAAGCTGCTGCTTAGTGGTCATGCCCCATATTTTGGAACAGTCATTCATTATACTAAGGGCTAGTGACCGAACAACCATGATTCTCATTGATTTATCGAATCTGTCTTTTATTCTATTTATTATCATTAATACACCGTTTACCTTCTTGACAATATGACTGATATGTACGTCATATAAGAGTTAAGTGTCCATATTGACTCCTAAATTCTTTACAGATACAGATGGTGTGACCACAGTACTACCAAAATTAATCTTGATATTAGGGGGAAGAAGAGATATTAACTGGCGTTACCCAACAAACATGCATTGTGTTTTTTTGTTCGTTCACATTCAATCCATTTTTCTGAAAATATACTTTTGCCTCATCCAGTGCATATTCTGCTAACTTTAAAATATCTTCTACATTACATACTTTACCAGATAATACCAACTGACAATCATCCGCATACTGTACCAAAAAATGGTTTTCAAGAACTTCTGCCATATCATTTATATAGATTAAAAACAAAACAGGTCCTAGGATTGATCCCTGAGGAACCCCAAATCTCACATTTCAAGGTGTTGATACAACAGAATTGAATTTTACAGATTGGCATCTATCTCTTAAATAATCACTGAACCAGAATGCATCGATATCTAATTTATTACATTTCCTTAGAAGAATGTCATGGGATACACTATCGAATGCCTTTGATAGATCTAGCATTAACAGAGGAGATACTTGTTGGTTAGCCATGTTACTATAAATGCGTTCTGTGACCTTTAACAGCGCTGTTTCTGTTGACAAGTATCTTCGGAAGCCGTGTTGACTCTCTGCGAACAAAGAATTCGCTTCTAGAAATGACATGAGCTATGTTTCCACTATTTTTTCTAAGACCTTTGAAAGAATCGGTAGCACAGAGATGGGTCTGTAGTTTCCGACAGCATCTATGTCCCCATTTTTATAAAAAGGTAGTACATATGGGTGCTTCCATAGATTAGGGAATATACCTGTCACTATTAACGTATTAACAATGATTGTAATATAAAAAATTAAAATTGGAAGAGAATCCATCAAATATCTGAACGGTATATCGTCTGAGCCTGCTGATTATTTCATTAAGATTTTTGAAAGTTAAAATTACTGTGTATACATCTACAGGTTGTGGTCTAAAGCGAGCGATATTAGGATGTGGGGATTCGCTTGCCCAGTGTGATAGTGGCGTATGTTCCATTCCTTCTTGAGATTTTCTAAAAGCTTGCTCTCCACTTTCAGAAAAATATTCATTAAATTCATTAGCTTTCTCTAACGGATTGTCATAATTTGGTGACTTGGAATTCTTTAAACCAGGTAACTTGTCTCTAAAAACCCGCCATTATTCCCGACTGTTACCCCTGCAAGAATTAAATTTTTCTTTGAAGTAATTGTCTTTAGCAGCATCTAGCGCTCGTTCAACACTTCTCTTTTTATGTTTGAATTGATTTGTAAGTTCTATCCATGGGGCAAAGGGTCTAGTTAGCTGTACTGTAACTACCGGTGAACAGCTATTGAGACATTTAATGAATGTATTAGTAAATATATCTACTTGAAAGTTTACATTATCGGTGTTCAAGATACTGTTCAAAGTTTCTGATTCATTAAGAGGATTGCAAAAAATGTTTGGACTATAATTTTTTCTGCAACGATATGTAACTATTTGTGGTTCATACTTTGGTTTACGTAAATATAAGATTATTAAAAGCATTTCGTGGTCAGCAATGGGGCTTGGGGGAACATCAGAGTGAATTATAATTTCCTTTTTATTTGTAATAACTAAATCTATCAGGGTAGACGTGTTTTCGGTAATTCTAGTGGCCTTATTTATTATCTGATATTAAATTTAGGTTGCTCATAACACTCTTAATGTTGTTTCCTTTTTTGAAAAGATCATCGTTAAAATCTCCTATAACAAAGACCGGTTTTTCCTTTAAGCACATAGCTTTAATAACATCTGAAAGGTACGAAAAAGAAAGAACCGTAGCCTTTGGATGGCGATAAACACAGCCAATAATTACAGAAGGGAATTTTTTATATTGCACTTGTATCCATAGGTCATCTACTACTCCCACCTTATCTATATTTGTGGTCACAGCTGAAACACTATAAATTTCCCTAACAAAAATACAGGCTCCACCTCCTCTTCCAGCGTCACATCTAAAAAGCTTAAAATTAGGAATGTTTAAGAATTTACTCTCTAGGAGTGGTTGAGTGGATGTAGAGGTAATCACGGAGTGAAGGAAGCAAGTAAATGTCTAGGTAGTTTGAAATATGTAATGGGATATAGATATTTGGGAAAGAATGCAAAGAGAAGGATATATGAAGGTGTAATTGTGCAGATAACATTGTATGGAGCAGAGAATTGGAATGCAAGAGAGGATGAAAAGAACAAGTTGAATGTTTATGGAGATAAGGTGTTTGAGAAGTATGATTAGTGTATCTAGAATAGACAGAGTGAGAAATGAGGATGTCATGCAGAGAACGGGTGTTGGAATAAAGCTGTCGGATAGGTTAGACCAGAGAGTGCTGAGTTGGTTTGGACACTTGGAAAGGATGAATGATGAACGAATAATGAACAGAGTATGGAGTGCAGAAGTGATTGGAGTTAGGTCAAGAGGGATACCTAGAATGATATGGATGGATGGCGTGAAAAGAACACTGAATGCACGTGGAATGTCAGTGGAACAGGGAAGAGTCGATGCAAGAGATAGGAATGAGTGGAGAAAGATTGCGCATAGATAACACGAGCCAATGGGATTTCTTGCACCTGCTAGCTCAGTGAACTCTTATGTACGGGTGTGAGGGGAGTTACCGTGTGATGAAGCAATGGGGGTAAACCAGCTGCGGCTGTTGGGTCTCATCGTTGAATATCCTTCCCCGCCTACCTTGTGGATGACCCAGCAGGGTGGAAGGGTGGGGAGACGTGGCAACTCTATATTTCCAAGGCGCTGAGAGGAGTGGTTGAGGTATGTGTGGGTCGTGGTGAATGCATATTTCTTGGCTTGGCCACCCCCTTTAAAAGAGGAAATGAGGCATATGTATATGTATATATGTATATGTGTATTATTATTATTATTATTATTATTATTATTATTATTATTATTATTATTATTATTATTATTATTATTATTATTATTATTATTGCTGTTGTTGTTGTTATTGTTGTTATTGGTCCGTGTCACGTACACACAATATCTCTCCAATTAACCCTATCTAGAACTTGCACTCTCTTCCGTGTTCCAATGGAATACGACGAGTATCCAATGTTCTTTTCAATCCACCCCTCCATCATCATTTTCTAGGTCTTCCTTTCTGCCTAACTACTCCTACTTCTGCTCTTCACACTCTCTTTGCTAGTCTTTCATCATTCTTTCCTTCCATATATCATAATCATTTCAGGAATCACTGGTCTAACATACCTGATAAGTTTCTTTCAGCATCCTTTCTCTGCATACCTCAACATTTCTAACTCTATCTCTTCTAGATACACCTATCATGTATAGTTCGTATCTCTGGCATTTCTTTAGGAATATCTGGATGGGAAAGTGGCTATCACTTTTCTAAGACTCCTCTAAAAAGCAGTCAAGAATTATTTATAATACGTATTCCGAAACTTATACATATAAACATCAATTGTCCTATCTCTCACTTTATCTCTATTTCTTTCTATCCATCCATCTATCTATCCATCTATCTATCTATCTATCTATCTATCTATCTATCTATCTATCTATCTATCTATCTTCCCTCCACCACTGACCACAAACTCATTAAACCTACATAGCTGTGTGTGTTTGTGTGTGTGTGTGTGTGTGAGAGAGAGAGAGAGAGAGAGAGAGAGAGAGAGAGAGAGAGAGAGAGAGAGAGAGAGAGAGAGAGAGAGAGAGAGAGAGAGAGAGAGAGAGAGAGAGAGAGAGAGAGAGAGAGAGAGAGAGAGAGAGAGATCAGAAAATAACACATCTTAAAAATAGTTCTTGATCTAGTAATCCAAACAGATCTATCTCTCCTTTCTATCTCAAACCGGTTTTGGCATTTAGTAGTTCACGAGTCATCATCAGTATTTCAATGAGCAATGTAAGGCGCTGAGTCCACTGCGCTGCCAATGAATTTGGTACATAAGATTGAAACAATTATGATATTTCTACTTTATGCACACACATAAACACACACACACACACACACACACACACACATGCACACATACACAAACACACACACATACACACACACACACGCACACACACACACACACTCATCAGACAGGCACTTGATAAGGAGAAGACAGTGGTAATCTCAGGCATAAGTGAATCCCAGGAGCCAACATGGCAGGGGAGACGAAGAAAATTAAGCTAACGTTGTAGACCTGATAAGAAAGCTTGGAGTAGTATGTGGTCCTGAGGATATTGTAAACATACACCAACTAGGTAAATATTCGAGGGAAGGAAAGCCGAGACCAACAAAAGTAACCTTTGAGAGAGGGGAGACATGTAGGGAAATATTGTTGAGAAAAAAAAGTCTAAAAGACCTTCAAGAATGCAAAGAAGTGTTCATTAGACGATACAGAACACAGGAAGAGATGGGAAAGATCAAAAACTTGTTGCAAGAGGCAAGAAGGTTAAATGATGAAAGAAATGAAGAAGAGAAGAAAAATTTTCGTTACAGAATACTTCCAGACAAAGAGGAGATAAAGAAGATAATGACAGAAGATCAGGGGATGGGGCCTCATTAAGATTGTTATACACAAATGCTGATGGATTAGCTGGTAAGGCAGTAGAATTAAAAGATAGGATTCACAACAGTAAGGCAGATATAGTAGCAATTACAGAGACTAAGTTGAGTGAGGACATAAACAGTGTCGCAGTTTTTCCTAAGGGCTTCAGAATACTAAGGGTCGAAAGATCTGAGAGGACTGGTGGAGGGATAGCACTGCTCATAAGTGAGAGGATTCAAGTTGAAGAAATAAACTTGGCTATAGAAAGTGAGTTCAGGGAATTTCTTGTTGCTCGCATAAATACTGGGTCAGAGAACATTATAATAACTGTTGTATACAACCCACCAAGGAACCAAAATAGGCTTGAAATTTATGAGGAAAGTCATATAGGTATGATTGAAGTCATAAACTCAGTTGTTAACATGGCGCGGGAGAAAAAATGTAGGATTTTTATTATGGGAGACTTTAATCATAAAGAGATAGATTGGATAAATCTTGACCCACACAGTGGTGAGGACTCATTTGGGGCAAGATTCCTAGATTGCGTACAAGGGAATTTCCTACACCAACATGTAATGGAACCAACAAGAGCCAGGGGTGGGGATGAGCCATCACTACTTGATCTGGTGTTCACAGATAATGTGTTGGATATTGAAAATATTGAGTATGAACCACCAATTGGAAAGAGTGACCACTGTGTGTTGTTGATGGAGTATATCATTGAAGATATTCTTCCTGAGAGTAGAGGCACTGAGGACATGAGGAGGAACTATCCGAAAGGAGATTACATCAAAATGAATGAGCTTTTTGCAGTTATTGACTGGAGAACCTTATTTTACAACAAATCTGTACAAGAAATGTATGACATCTTTTGTGAGAAATATGGGAAGATAGTAGATTGCTGCATACCTGTCACCAAAGTAGGTGTAATTCATGCCAGAGAGAAATGGTTCGATAATGGGTGTAAAAGAGCTAAGGAGTGGAGAGACAAATGCTGGAAAAGGTATAGGAGGAGAAAAAACATAAATGCCTGGCAAACCTACAAAAGAGCAAGAAATGACTACCTAAGTAAAAGGAGAGAGGCAGAGAGAGATTATGAGAGGGACATCACCAGGAAGGCTAAAGAAAATCCCAAGCTTTTCCACAGCTTTATCAGAGGAAAACTGAAGGTAAAAGAACAGGTTTTAAGGCTAAAGAGAGCGGATGGAAGCATCACTGAGACGGACGAAGAGATCTGCAAAGAATTGAACAAGGAGTTTCAGTCAGTATTTACAGTAGAAAATACCCCACCCCCTCAGATTGCAGTGATAGAAGCTCAAGGGCCGGTACTAGAGAACATCAACCTTACAGCCACAGAGGTATGCAAAGTGCTGATGGATTTAGATGTTCATAAAGCTACAGGTCCTGATGACATATCCCCTCATGTGCTTAAAAAATGCGCAAACACAATATCAGTGGCACTAAGTATCATATTTAAGGAGTCACTGGAGTCGGGGGAGATTCCAAGATGCTGGAAACAAGCAAATGTGATACCTATCTTCAAAAAGGGAAGGAGGGATACGGCTCTGAACTATAGACCAGTTTCCTTGACCAGCATAGTTTGCAAACTTATGGAGAAACTACTAAGGAAACATATCTCTCTTCACTTGGAATCCTTCAACTTTTTGTCAGTGAGGCAACATGGCTTCAGAGAAGGAAGATCAACAGTAACAAACTTATTAGAATTTTATGATGAGGTAAGCCAAATCTTACAGGAAAGAGAGGGCTGGGCAGATTGCATATTCCTAGACTTCCAGAAAGCGTTTGACACTGTTCCACATGGGAGAATTATTAGGAAGCTGCAAGCAATGGCTAGAATAGGTGGAAATGTCTTGGAATGGATAAAAACTTACTTAGAAGGAAGGGAACAGAGGGTTAGAGTAAGACACTCAGTGTCTGAATGGAGAAGAGTTAGTAGTGGAGTTCCACAGGGTTCAGTTTTAGGGCCACTTTTGTTCCTTGTATATGTAAATGACCTACCAGAGTCTGTAAATTCATTCATGAATATGTTTGCAGATGATGCAAAGATTGTGAAGAAAGTAAAAAACGAGAACAATGGTAGAGAACTTCAGGAGGATCTAAATAATCTGCATGAGTGGTCAGAAAAGTGGCTAATGAAATTCAATACCTCAAAATGTAAGGTAATGAGAATGGGTACAAGTGCAAGAAGGCCCAAGCTTGACTACTCGGTGGCTGGAGTACAACTTCAAGAGACAGAAAATGAGAGAGATCTAGGAGTAAACATACTGGCAGATTTGTCTCCAGAAATACATATAAATGGCGTAGTAAGGGCAGCATATGCATTCTTATCAAACGTAAGGGTAGCCTTCAGGCACATGGACAAGGAAATGTTCAGAAATATTTATGTAACCTATGTGAGGCCAAAACTCGAATATGCAGCCCCCTTTTGGAATCCGCACTTGAAAAAGCACATAGCTAAGCTTGAAAAAGTTCAAAGACATGCCACGAAACTGGTGCCAGAAATACGCAATCTCGGTTATGATGAGAGGCTGAGGGAATTAGACTTGCCATCACTCGAAGCTAGAATAGTAAGGGGGGATATGGTGACAGTCTTTAAATTCCTTCATGGTTATGATAGAGTGGATAGGGATCGATATTTCGATATGGCTGGCTCTAGAACTAGAGGTCATAGTTTGAAGCTTCGGAAGAAAACTTGTTTGCAGGATGTAAGGAAATACTTTTTCAGTGTAAGAGTAGTTGATAATTGGAATTGGCTAAGCGAGGAGGTAGTTAATGCTATCTCAATCCATAGTTTTAAGGACAGGTATGATAAGTATCACTAAGTCTAAAAATGGAACCGATCAGGAGACGGGAAGATACGAGCTTTGGGCTCTTTCCCGTAAACACAATTAGGTAATCACAATTAGGTAATCACACAAACACACACCCATACACACACACACACACATACACACACACACACACACACACACACACACACACACACATTCAGTTGTTAACATTGCACGGGAGAGAAAATGTAGGATTTTTATTATGGGAGCTTTTAATCATAGAGTTATAAATTGGATAAATATTGGCCCACACAGTGGGGAGGACTCATTCGGGGTAAGATTTCTAGACTGCGTACAAGGGAATTTCCTACACCAACATGCACTGGAACCAACGAGGGCCAGGGGTGGGGATGAGCCATTGCTGCCTGATCTTGTATTCAAAGATAATGTGTTGGATATTAAAAAAAAAAAAATGAGTATGAACCACCAGTTGCAAAGAGTAATCATTGTGTGTTATTGATGAAGTATATCACCGAAGATGTTCTGCCTGAAAGTAGAGGCACTCAGGACACGAGGAGGTGCTATCTGAAAGGATATTGCATCAAAATTAATTAGCTTTTTGCAGTGATTGACTGGAGAATTTTATTTAACAACAAATCACTACAAGAAATGTACGACATCTTTTATGAGGAATATGGGAAGATAATAGATTGTTGCATACTTTCCTCCAAAATAGGAGTTATTCATGCCAGAGAGAAATGGTTGAATGTAAGAGAGCTAAGAAGTGGAGAGACAAATGATGGAAGAGGTATGGGAAGGGGAAAAGCATAAATGCCTGGCAGACTTACAAAGGATCAAGAAATGATTACTTAAGTAAAAGAAGAGAGTTAGAGAGTGACTATTTAAGGGGTATCACCAGGAATGCTGAAGAAAATCCCAAACTTTTCCACAGCTTTATCAGAGGAAAACTGAAGGAAATAGAATAAGTTTTAAAGCTACAGAGACCGGATGGAAGCATCACTGAGACGGATGAAGAGATCTGTGAAGAATTGAACAAGGAGTTTCAGTCAGTATTTACAACAGTAAATACTCCAACCCCTTAGATTGCAGAGATAGGAGCTCCTGGGCCGGAATCAGAGAACATCATCTTTTCAGCCACAAAGATATCCAAAGTGCTGATGGAGTTAGATGCCCATAGAGCTACAGGTCCTGATTATATATCCCCTTATGTACTTAACAAATACGCTAAATCAATATCAAAGACACAATGTATCATATTTGAAAAGTCACTGGAATCAGGGGAGATTCCAAGATGCTAGAAACAAGCGAACATGTTACCTATCTTCAAAAAGGGAAGGATAGATGCAGTTCTAAACAATAGACGTGTTTCTTTAACCTGCAAAGTGTGCAAAATTACGGAGAAACTACTAAGACAACACATCTCTCTTCACCTGGAATCTTTCATTTTTTGTTAGTGAGACAACATGACTTCAGAGAAGGTAGATCTACATTAACAAACTTATTAGAATTTTATGATGAGGTAAGCCGAATCTTACAGGAAAGAGAGGGCTTGGCAGATTGCGTATTCCTAGACCTGCAGAAAGCATTTGACACGGTCCCACACGGGAGATTTATTAAGAAGCTGAAAGCAATGGCGAAAACAGGTGAAAATGTCTTGGAATGGATAAAAACTAACATTGAAGGAAGGGAACAGAGGGTTAGAGCAAGACACTCATTGTCTAAACGGAGAAGTTTTGTAGCGGAGTTCCACAGGGTTCAGTTTTAGAGCCACTTTTGTTTCTTGTATACGTAAATGACCTACCAGATCATCTGTAAATTCATTCATGAATATGTTTATAGATGATGCAAAGATTGTGAAGGAAGTAAAAGACGAGAACAATGGTAGAGAACTTCAGGAATACCTAAATAGTCTACATGACTGGTTAGAAATATGGCTAATGAAATGCAATACCTCTAAATGTAAGGTGAGAATGGGTACAAGTGCAAAAAGGCCCAAGCATGACTACTCATTTGCAAGAACAGAACTTCAAGAGACAGAAAATGAGAGATATCTAGGAGTAAACATACTGGCAGATTTGTCTCCAGAAATGCATATAAATGGCATAGTAAGGGCAGCATATGCATTCTTAGCAAATTTAAGGGTAACCTTAAGGCACATGGACAAGGAAATGTTCAGAAATGTTTATGTAACCTATGTGAGGCCAAAGCTTGAATATGCAGCCTCCTTTTGTGATCCACACTTGAAAAAGTATGTAGTTAACTGGTAAAAGTTCATAGACATGCCACGAAAGTGGTGCAAAAAATACGCAATCTCAGTTTTAAGGAGAGGCAAAGGTAAGCAGTCTTACCAACACACGAAGCTAGAAGAACGAGGGGGATATGGTGATGGTTTTTAAATTCCTTCTTGGTGATGACAGAATGGATAAGGATCGATTTTTTTATATGGCTGGCACTAGAACTAGATGTCATAGTTTGGAGCTTCGTAAGAAAACATTTTTGCAGAATGTAAGAAATACTGTTTTATGTAATAGTTAATAATTGGAATTCGCTAAGCTAGGAGGTAGTTAATGGTAACTTAATCCATAGTTTTAAGAACAAGTATGATAAGTATCACTAAGTACAAAATGGAACCGACCAGAAGACGGGGAGTTACGAGCTTGGGGCTGTTTCCCGTAAGCACAATTAGGTAATTACAATTAGGTAATTTTACACACTCACACACACATACACACACACACGCGCGCCCGCGTGCACACACACACACACACACACACACACACACACATATATATATATATATATAGTGTGTGTGTGTGTGTGTGTGTGTGTGTGTGTGTGTGTGTGTGTGTGTGTGTGTGTGTGTGTGTGTGTGTGTGTGTGTGTGTGTGTGTGTGTGTGTGTGTGTGTGTGTGTGTGTGTGTGTGTGTGTGTGTGTGTGTGTGTGTGTGTGTGTGTGTGTGTGTGTTGATGATGGAGTATATCATCGAAGAGGTTCGCCTGAAAGTAGTAGTGCTGAAAAGGACAAGAGGAGGAACCAACCGAAAGGAGATTACAACAAAATTAATTTTGCAGTTATTGATTGGAGGACTTTATTTAACAACAAATCTGTACAAGAAACGTACGAAATCTTGTATGAGGAACATGGGAAAATAGTCATTTGTTGCATACCTTCCAAAAAACAGAAGTTATTCATGCCAAAGAGAAATGGATAATAATGAGTGTAAATGAGCTATGGGATGGAAAGACAAATGCTGGAAAAAGAATAGAAGGAGAAAACATATAAATGCCTTGCTAACTTATAAAAGAGTAAAAGAAGAGAGGCAGAGAGACAATTAGAAATGGATATCACCAGGAAGGCTAATGAAAATCCCGAACTTTTCCATAGCTTTATAAGAGGAAAACTGAAGTTCAAAGAACAGGTTTTAAAGTTAAAGAGAGCAGATGCAAGCATTGCTGATGGATAAAGAGATCTGCGATGAATTGAAGAAGGAGTTTCAGTCAGTATTTACATCTGAAAATACCCCACCCTCTGAGATTACAGAGATAGGAGTTCATTGGCCTGTATTAAAGAACATCATCTTTTCAACCAAAGAGGTATGCAAAGCGATGATGGAGTTAGATGCCCATAAAGCTACAGGTCCTGAAGATATATCCCTTTACGTGCTTAAGAAATGCATCAAACCAATATCGGTGGCGCTATGAAAAGTTGCTGAAATCTGGGAGACTCAAAGATACTGGAAATAAGCGAACGTGGTACCTATCTTCATAAAGGGAAGGAAGAATACATCTCTAAACCATAGGCCTGTTTCCTTGACCAGCATAGTTTGCAGAGTTATGGAGAAGCTATTAAGAAAACTCATCTCTCTTCACTTGGAATTCTCTAACTTTTTGTCAGTGAGACAACATGGCTTCATAGAAGGCAGATCAACAGTAACAAACTTATTAGAATTTCATGATGAGGTAAGCTGCATCTTACAGGAAAGAGAAGGTTGAGCGGATTGCATATTCCTAGATTTTATGAAGGCATTTGATACGGCCCCATATGGGAGACTTATTAAGAAGCTGAAAGTAATTGCGAGAGCAAGCGGAAATGTCTTAGAATGGATGAAAACTTTCTTAGCGGGAAGGTAACAGAAGGTTAGAATAAGACAAAGAACAGGTTTTAAAGTTAAAGAGAGCAGATGCAAGCATTGCTGACGGATGAAGAGATCTGCGATGATTTGAAGAAGGAGTTTCAGTCAGTATTTGCATCTGAAAATACCCCACCCTCTGAGATTACAGAGATAGGAGTTCATTGGCCTGTATTAAAGAACATCACTTTTCAGCCACAGAGGTATGCAAAGCGTTGATGGAGTTAGATGCTCATAAAGCTACAGGTCCTGAAGATATATCACATTAAGTGCTTAAGAAATGAGCTAAACCAATATCGGTGGCGCTATGAAAAGTTGCTGAAATTTGGGGAGACTCAAAGATACTGGAAATAAGCGAACGTGGTACCTATCTTCATAGAGGGAAGAAGGGCCACACCTCTAAACCATAGGCCTGTTTCCTTGACCAGCATAGTTTGCAGAGTTAAGGAGAAGCTATTAAGAAAACTCATCTCTCTTCACTTGGAATTCTCTAACTTTTTGTAAGTGAGACAACATGGCTTCATAGAAGGCAGATCAACAGTAACAAACTTATTAGAATATCATGATGAGGTAAGCTGGATCTTACAGGAAAGAGAAAGTTGAGCGGATTGCATTTTCCTAGATTCTCTGAAGGCATCTGATACGGTCCCACACGGGAGACTTATTAAGAAGCTGAAAGTAATTACGAGAACAAGCGGAAATGTCTTAGAATGGATAAAAACTTTCTTAGCAGGAAGGTAACAGAGGGTTAGAGTAAGATATTCAGTGTCTGAATGGAGAAGGGTTATTAGTGGGGTATCAAAGTGTTCAGTTTTAGCCCACATTTGATCTTTGTATAAGTAAATGACTTACCAGAGTGTGTTAATTCATTCTTGAATATGTTTTTAGATGACACAAAGATTGTAAAGAAAGTAAGAGACGAGAGCGAAGGTGGAGAACTTCTGGAAGACCTAAATAGTCTGCATGAGTGGTCAGAAAAGTGGCCAATAAAATTCAGTGCTTCAAAATGTAAGGCAATGAGAATGGGTACTAGTGCGAGAAGTTCCAAGCTAGGATACTCAGTAGCAGGAGCAGAGCTTCAAAAGACAGAGAATGAGATAGATCTAGGAGTAAACATACTGGAACATTTGTCTCCGGAAATGCACATAAATGGCTTTGTAAGGGCAGCATATACTTTCTTAGCAAATGAAAGATTACGCTCTTGCTACATCGACATGGAAGTGTTCAGTAATACAAGGTTACCTAAAATCTTTAAATGTCTTATCCGTTCCTGCTTAGAATACTGCCCGTACATCTGGAATTCTTTACATACTTATGTCCTTTATAGGGTTAAATCTAAGGCACTCAGATTCATTA
>JAXCGZ010017081.1:37500-52500 GCA_037179515.1 Halocaridina rubra | reverse complement strand
ATAAAACGGTGCAAACTAATATTGTACGTCTTGATATCTGCCAAAAGCAAGACAAAGATCTTTAGCATTACGGATTTTATCAAACCCTTCGTGGTGTTCTATCTACGTATTAGCGTTACTAAATGCTGTTAAAAGATTATTGTACAAAATAGCCGTTAAGTAAAATAAAAAAAATGGCTCTAGATATTGGCGGAAAATTTGCTGTTTGAATATGTCTTTGTTTGAACAAGCAATTATGGAGAATGAGTGCTGGAGATGCACCATGTTAAATTTGCTATGAGTGTAACTAGTCTTCTGCTTTCCAGTAAATTTCGCAAAAAATCTTGTCCTTTGCATAGGACAGAAGGGATAAAATACTAACCTCCTATCCTACACAGAACTAGAATTGGGATTTTTATTGTATCATTCGTAATCAATAGGATGCTCACAACAAAGTAATTTCCATAAAATGCAATACAAGGCCAGAACAAAATCTTCTTGTCATTTTCATTATGAGAGAGAAAATGTAGGCCTAATTATTTAACAAAATCCAAATTACTATGAGATTCACAAAATACCTTTGATACAACAGAAACCTAGTTCAAGATCGATATTTTTCAGGCTTCGAACTGCTCATTTCCTCGTTGAATAACAAAATGTAGGCACATAATATTGATTAGATAAAATATAATCAAGATAGCCGCAGGAAAAAGGTGAAAAAATTCATATGCAAAGGTAACACGCAATAGTTAGAGCGCTCGACTTGAAAATGACAAAATCGCAGGGTGTTAGGATGGGTATCCAGCTTTAATAATCTAGCTCCAAGCTGTCTGTGTCCACCCCCATTCGAAAGAGGCTTAATAGTGACACTTAAAACGGAAAACAATAACAACATGCAATGGAAAGAGAATTGAAAATTGGGTAGTTTCTGTTCATATTTTTGCTTCTTTCTACCTAAACTGTTTTATTTATTGATTTACTTACTTTTTGTTTATGTTTTAGGGCATGGCGTACTGTATTGTTAAAACCCAACATATAAGGTGATAGTAGCATATAATAATAATAATAATAATAATAATAATAATAATAATAATAATAATAATAATAATAATAATAATAATAATAATAATAATAATAATAATAGATGGAATTAGTCTACCAACAATTAAGTCCTAGTATGTAAAACTCTGTTAGGTGCAAAAGCATATTCCTAAAGCACTAAATATCATTTAAAATAAACTGACCTTCACTAGATCTGTATACAAAGACCGCAATCCTTTTTGTAAGGGGGAAAGGTGGTCGAGGAAATCAGATATCCGACGACTTTTTCCTTTTAATTTTCTTTCCCTCAGTGTTAACACATCCAGCTATCTTCTCACAACTACACTCCGAATCTCATCCCTGTTACTCTCACTTATTTCACAACCACACATACTCAGAGAGCCAATTACTAGAATTCTCATTTTGTTTGCTTATCAAGACCCTCCCCCCCTTCATCATCCTAGATTCATCGCCGGAGAAATAAGTGCCTGGGGGAAATCAAAGTCCACTCCCTCTGCCCCTTTTAGTCGCCTTTTGCGATACGATAAGGACAGCAACAGAGAAAACGAATATGAACTACGGGAGGCAGAGAACGCTCGTATCCTTATTAACTATCATAAAACATCAATTTCATATTAGTAAGATTAAATCTTAAATTATTTGTATTATTTCTCTTCCTGGAAAAAAAACCCCAGCTTTTACACTGTTTTATATTCTTGACATTAAGTTATTTTTTTAATTCTATTACTACTTAGTTTACCTGAATGTCAGCTTATCATTTGAAAGAAAAAGTTATAATCGAAGTAGTTAAAACGCACATTGAAGGAAGTCATTTTTCAGTTTGGCAAAAGATTATATTGCATAATTCTAAAAGAAGAAGAGAAAGCAGAAGCGCTTTCCTTCTGTGGATGTTCAATTACGCCCTACTTAGAGGTAGTCACATATTTTGGATCCCACTTTAGGCAAACGACCGGAAACAAAATGACAAGGCATAATGGAGTAGATATCAATTTTAAAATGGAATTTAAACTATCTATCTATCTATCTACCTATCTATCTATCTATTTATATATATATACATATATATATATATATATATATATATATATATATATATATATATATATATATATATATATATATATATATATATATATATATATATATATATATATATATATATATATATATATATATATATATACATACATATATATATATATATATATATATATATATATATATATATATATATATATATATATATATATAGAGAGAGAGAGAGAGAGAGAGAGAGAGAGAGAGAGAGAGAGAGAGAGAGAGAGAGAGAGAGAGAGAGAGAGTAGTCATCGTGGCTCAAGCGGTAGCGTCTGCGACTCTGAGGCGCCAGGGCGAGGGTTCGCGCCCCGTCACGGTCTGAGGTTAGCAAGGGCATGCACTTAGGGTAACGATTACATCTGCCAAATAAAGTCCTTCGCAAGAAGGCAACCGTCCTAGCCCTTGGTAGAAAAGGGAGTCCGTGACGTACAGCTGGAACATTATATATATATATATATATATATATATATATATATATATATATATATATATATATATATATATATATATATATATATATATATATGCAGAGAGAGAGAGAGAGAGAGAGAGAGAGAGAGAGAGAGAGAGAGAGAGAGAGAGAGAGAGAGAGAGAGAGAGATTACATAATGACAACCCAATATTTCGAGTATATTTTGTAGTTCTTTAATAATTTTGGATGCATTTATTCTTCTTCGTGATAAGTTTCTTCGATACGTTAGATCCCCTGCAGCGGCATCTTCAAATTGACAGGATTAAGTGAAGCCTCGATAGTGAGTGATGTTTTCATAACAACCCACTGCAACATGGAGCCGTCATGATAATGATAACGTAACCCAAAACGTAAACATCATGACGATACAGGATTTTCTTCCCGTTTTGAGTCACTATTAATTCCCATTATGAAGGTAGACACAGACAGATTGGAGCTGGGGCATTAAGGTTGGATGTCCTTCTTAACGCCTTGCAGAGAGCTTGAACGAAGATATATCATCTCCTAAATTAAATATTTTAACCTCTACACTACCGCGGTCTCCATAATGACATGGGATTTTACCATCATTAAATTCTACGATATATGTAAAGAGGAAAAATTAAGTTTTTTCAATAATGCCAAATCTACGTAGAGAAGATATACTGTCCTGGAAAATACTTTTTTTCAAGTATAATGTCGTAATCTTGGCCATTAAATAAGGGGAAAATATTTCACATACAGACGGTACATTAGGCACATGCCCGGACCCGAAAATATATATAGAGAATCTACAGGCTATCAAAACGAAATTAGCTATTGCAGTTTCGTGTTGATGATATATTAGCTATTTGCATTCTTTATGATGAAAATTATGAAACTTAAATGATGTATAAATCATATAACTTTTTATTTTATTTTATTTTTTTCAAAATACCTATACAATAAAGTAGGTTCAATACATAGATTCACTACTACGGAACTCTGAAGTTTAAAGTCTTCCGTTCAGTACAGAAAGTTAAGGCAGCTTTGCAGGATTTAGGTCTATCAACAGAATTACTTGCTTTCGTTCAGAGCAGTATGTCAAAGGTTTTCTTTTTTTTTTATTCTTTAACAAAACTGTAACTCAAACTCAAAAGCTGTGTTACATACTTGAGCTTTGGCTCAGTAGAATATGGTAAGGTAATGTTATAGAACTCAGTAACTCAGAAGTGTTACATGTTTAGTTTTTACTAAACATGTAACATTACTGAACTCAGTGATGATGAGTTGGATTTAGTGCGATAGCCATTCAAATTATCAGTTCTAAAAATTCCTGATGATTGTCAAGATGAATTTCTGGAGCTGAAAACTGGTTCGGGAGCAAGAGATATATTCGATGAGAAATCAGTCGCAGAATTTCGGCCATTGATGTGCGATTCCAACTCACAAGTGGCAGAAATAGCAGTCCGTACATTGCTTCCATTTGTGTCAACATATCTTTGTGGATCAGGCTTTTCAACTCTGTTGCAAATTAAAACGAAACAACGTGGTAGATTAGAGGTTGAAAATGACTTGTTCTGTGCCCACTGAAGCACTCCTCCGCGTATCCCAGAATTGGCAAAGAAAAAACAATCACAGGTTTCTCATGGACTGCAATTTTCATCTGCATAAAATGAATTACAAATTTACAATCTCCTGGCATGCTATTGAATTTTTAGTTTATTGAATGACAATCCCCTGGCATTCTTTTATTATGTTTTGAATTACAATCCCCTGCCACTTCAACTCTTTGTTTATTACAGTATGCTTCGGTTTAGTCTGTTAAGTAATTAATCATGAATGTAAAAAACTACTTTTAAGTTTTAACATCCATCAGCATTTTCAATTGCTATTAAATACGTAAAACTCCACTACAACAATAATCTGTGTAAATGGATATGTGGTAATATGGAAGAAAATGGAGGATTTTTAGTATTATATGCATATTATTTGGAATGCACCTTTTGACATTCTGACCTATGGTGAGGGATACTTGGGACAAAAAAGGTTGAACCTAGTCTAAGAGGCTTTTGTGATATTTTCTTTTTTACTGATAGTTTATTTCAAGTTCATATGCGGCCGAGGTGTCTCACTAACCCTTTACCCGACAGGTACTGGAAATTAGCTCGGAGTTTCACGGCCGGAAGTCTGCCTAACATCAACCCTTTTACTTAATCAGGGCAGTGATTCGCAACCTTTACACCTTGGAGGAACTCTTGTAATAGTTTTTCAGCTTCTAAGGAACCCCTATATATAGTATGGTAATGTAAATATATATATATATATATATATATATATATATATATATATATATATATATATATATATATATATATATATATATATATATATATATATATATATATATATATATATATATATATATATATATATATATATATATATATATATATATATATATATATATTATTTTGTAAGAAAAGTTCTTGAGCAATGTAATTCATATGAAATCTACAATAACATCATATGAGACTTCACACTAATAAGTCAATAATGTTATGACTCACTGTCATTTTGTAATAGTACATAATTATTTTACAGTTTCTTGCGGAACCCCTGGTGATGGTCGGCGGAACCCCAGGGTTCCGCGGAACCCCGGTTGCGAATCACTGAATCAGGGAATGGTACCGGCATCGAATATAGCTGGCCTTATCCCCCAGTGACTGAACTGGGAGGCTTTTATGATATATAGACTCGAATTTATTTGTCTATTTCCATTTTAATCCTTAACGGGAAAGTTAATAATTATGACTGTTGCATACACTTACGGAGTATTCAGCAAGAGAAATTCTGTTACATGGTAACACGAATCACAAAATTTAAGACACACCTTATGTATACAAAGTACGTTGATAAATAAGGATAAACTTACATCCCCCATTCCCACAAGGAAAGTACTTCTCGAATATTCAAGCACGTGTAGCGAAGAAAAGGTCAAGTTCACATGAGGAGGGAGAGAGAGAGAGAGAGAGAGAGAGAGAGAGAGAGAGAGAGAGAGAGAGAGAGAGAGAGAGAGAGAGAGAGAGAGAGAGAGAGAGAGAGAGAGAGAGAGAGAGAGAGAGAGAGAGAACTTTAATGCAGAAGATGCAAAGAAAAGGGTATATAAGAAAAAAAAACAAGATGACCTAAACATTATGTAAAAGAATATAAAATATCCTAACAAACATAACGAAGAAATAGGGAGACTGGAGGCACAAATTTAGTAAACAGATAATGATGAAAAATGCACAAGGAAAAAAAGTATACATACTCTAAAGATTTTAACATTTTTAAGAACACACACACACACACACACACACACACACGTATTCAAAAGTCGGGAGTGGGTCTCCAAATCCTCCTCCTCAGCTTGCACGTGCTCTTATAGGGATAGATCCATCGCCACGTGTCAAAAATGTCTCGTGCGCTGAAGAGGCAGTCTTGCATCATAATGAAATATTCAGAGGGGCCGCTTTAAAGGCGAAGGAATGAGGAGTACTCTACGAGAGAGAGAGAGAGAGAGAGAGGAGAGAGAGAGAGAGAGAGAGAGAGGAGAGAGAGAGAGAGAGAGAGAGAGAGAGAGAGAGAGAGAGAGAGAGAGAGAGAGAGATCCAAGGTAATTTCTCTTATGATGGTGAGAATAAAAATAAGTAAGAAGATAATATAAAGAAATATATTGTAGGATAATAATAATAATAATAATAATAATAATAATAATAATAATAATAATAATAATAATAATAATAATAATAATAATAATAATAATAATAATAATAATAATAATAATAATAATAATAATAATAATGAGTTGGATAATAAAGTAGGTATTTCTAGTAAATCCGATAATAGAAAATTTATTGCTAATAATTTGGATAACTAATTACTTATTCTTGCAATTCAGACAAAATGAATTAGCAAAACATAGAGTGAGTAATTAATTACTAATTCTAGTAATTCTGACATAATTATAAGTTAGTGATAAATTTGATAATCACTTTGCTAATATAATTATTCCAACAACAAAATAAGTTAGCATTAAATAAGGAGAATAATAAATTACTTATCACAGTAATTCCGATGTAAAAGAAAGTTGGATCATTAATCACTTATTCTAGTAACTCTGATCGAAAAATGATTCATTAATACATAAATTGGATAATTCTTATACAAAAATAAGTTAGTAATAAACAAATAGGACATATAATTACCTATGATAGTAATTCAGATAATACTAAAGTATTATTAAAGAAACTGGATTACAAAAATGCTGTTCTACCGGCATAAAAATAGGTAAGTAATATATAAATTGGATAATGAGGTACTATTCTTATAATTCTAATATAATAGTAAGTTAGCAATATGTAAATATGATAATGATTTACTTGAGAAAATTTAAGTAAGTTGCAAAACGGTAGGATAATTGTTCTAACTTATCGTAACTGATCTAGTTTAGTAAATGCTTACCTGAGTCTGTTTGATGAGCAGAGAGAGAGAGAGAGAGAGAGAGAGAGAGAGAGAGAGAGAGAGAGAGAGAGAGAGAGAGAGAGAGAGAGAGAGAGAGAGAGAGAGAGAGAGAGAGCCTTCTTCCCATCTGCTGCCTCATGGTTCAATAAATAACACGTGAGAGACCGAGAACTCGTGTCTGACCCAGGTTCGGCACGTGACCTACTTTGACCTGAACGGATATGCAAGAATTGGACGAACACTAAGGAGAAAGCTATGAAGAGAAGAAAGAACAATATTAAAATTATCAATTAAAGTTCTCAATATAATTCTAATCCAAGGAAGAATAGGAGAGAGAGAGAATAGAAAGAGGAAATGAAAAATAATATATCAGTAAATATAGAAAATATAAGAGAGCAATTACACAATTCATAATAAGAATGAAGATCCTCGATGGAAAAGCGACAGAGGGAAAAAGAGGGGAAAAAAGACAACGTGCAGAAACATCAGCACAAATGGAGTGTAAAAACATAAAAAAAAAATAAGAAAGATAATAGCGATCTGAATGCACAGGCCTAGAGGCCTACTCCAGAACTTCGACTGTGAGTAACTGTGAGTAACTGAGAACATAAGAACATAAGAATAGAGGACACTGCAACATGCCTACTGGCACACACGAGGCAGCTCCATTTTTGAATTGTATTTTCAGCATGTCTAACCTATTCTATTCTACTCTACTTATTTATTCTGTTTTTCTTTTTATGATTTTTCTAATAAGCACTAACCTATTCATACCCACCCTACCTCTGTCATATGTCTATCTAATCTAGATTTGAAGGTGTCTAAGGTATTGGCATTTACTATCATACTAGGAAGCTTGTTCCATGCATCAGCTACCCTATTACCAAACCAATTTTTACCAATTTCCCTTCTGAACCTAAATTTATCAAGCTTAAATCCATTATTACGAGTTCTGGTTTGATCATGAATTTTTAAAACTTTATTAATATCTCCCTTGTTAATCCCTTTAAACCATATATACACTTCAATCATATCCCCCCTAACTCTTCGCCTCTCTAGAGCATGTAGATTAAGTTTTTTTAATCTGTCCTCATATGGTAGATTTCTGATATTGTGTATCATCTTGGTCATTCTTCGCTGCACTCTCTCCAAGGATTCAATTTCCATTCTATAATAGGGTGACCAGAATTGCACAGCATAATCTAAATGGGGCCTAACTAATGCAAGATAGAGCTGCAAAATAACTTTTTCCGTCCTATTGCTGACGCTTCTTGAGATAAATCCTAAAATTCTGTTTGCTTTATTTTTGACTGCTGTGCATTGCTCTCATGGCTTAAGACTACTACTCACAAGAACTCCCAAATCCCTTTCACACTGAGAACTCATGATTTCATGGTTATTTAGCTTATAACTAGCATTGTCTTTTATAGTACCCATTTTAACTACTTTACATTTTTCAACATTAAATTCCATTTGCCATTTGTCCGACCATTCAGATAATCTATTTAGATCTTCCTGTAAAGCATGAATGTCTTCTTCTCCATTTATAGTTCTACCTATTTTAGTGTCGTCTGCGAATTTACTTACGTTACTACTGATATCCGAATCCAGATCATTTAGATATACGATGAATAATAGAGGACCCAGTACCGAGCCTTGTGGTACCCCGCTAGTAACCGAGCCCCACTCTGATTTCTCTTCATTTATGCAAACCCTCTGTTTTCTGTCTTTTAACCATTGTTTGATCCATCTGAGCACAGCTCCTCCTATACCATGAGCTTCCAGCTTTTTAACTAATCTTTTGTGAGGAACTCTATCAAAAGCTTTGCTAAAATCTAGATATATTGTATCATATTCTTTGCCACAATCTACTGCCTCGTAAACTTCTGAATAAAAAGACAGTAAGTTTGTAAGGCACGAAAAACCCTTAAGAAACCCGTGTTGTGAAAGTTTTATCAGTCTGTGTAATTCTAGATGTGCCCTTATTTTATTTGCAATTATGGATTCTAGAATCTTACCCACTGTTGACGTTAAACTTACCGGCCTATAATTATTCTTTTTAACACGTTCTCCTTTTTTAAATATTGGTACCACATCTGCCAATTTCCACTCCATGGGTACCGATCCTAATTTTATTGAATTATTAAATAATGCAGTTAGTGGACAACTAAGCTCTTCCTTGCATTCCTTTAATATTCTAGCATATATTCCATCAGGTCCCGGAGATTTATGAGCCTTTAATTTATCTATTTCTTTTATTACCTCCTCTCTCGTAATATTTATTGAACTAAGTATATTATCGGGACTGTCTCTGTAAATGGATTCTACTTCCGGAATATTTTCCAAGTTTTCATTTGTAAATACAGATAAGAAATAATCATTTAAACATGTACACATCACTTTATCGTCATCTGTGATATGGTCATTGGCTACTTCAATTGGTCCGACTTTTTCCTTAAATTTTGTTTGATAATGTTGATAAAACCCTTTAGGATTTTCTTTAGCTTCTCCTGCTATTCTAACTTCGTATTTTCTTTTCGACTCTATCTTTTTAACTTCCCTGTTTAACTGTATATATTGCTGCCTCACATGCTCTTCACCTCTTTTTAGTTTCCTGTATATTCCTCTTTTAATACCTATAAGATTCTTTATTCTATTGTTCATCCATTTAGGGTCATTTTTTCTTGATCTGCAATGTTTCATGGGAATATAGTCTCTCTGACTATTCTTAAGAGTCATGACAAAATTGTTATATTCCTCATCCAAATTTATATTAACTGACGGACTGCTGTTCTTTCCTGTGAGAGAATTTAATGTATTGATCTTATCTTGTGATAATCCTTGGCATGTGGTACTCAAATTTCGGGGTAATCCGCTACCTGCGACCTGACCTGCTGGATTAACTACCCACATCTGTACCCCAGAAATCCCTTCCCATACCTCATTAGATAATTTAGTTTTTAAGCCCTCAAAATCTCCTGCTCTAAAGTTTGGAACAATATTCTTATTTTCCTTTATAGTTTCCTTGAAAATTATGTTAAATCTTATGGAATCATGGTCACTGTTGCACAATTTTTCACCAACTTCTAAATTTGTAACCATATTCTCTCTAATACTAAGAACTAAATCTAGTGTATTTACCCCCCCCCCGTGTTGCTTCATGTACATGCTGAGAAAGGAAATTGTCTTCTACTACTTCCAAAAACTCCTTAGAGCTACTATCACCTGTTATGGTTTCCCAGTTAATATGTCTAAAATTAAAATCGCCTACAATGCAAACTCTATTTGACCTGCTCACTTTAGAAATTTCATCGTATATAACTTGCGACTCTATATTATCTAGATCAGGTGGTCTGTAGACTACTCCTGCAACTAGACTTTCTATATTATTTCTAATTTCAACCCATAAGGTTTCTGAATTTAGATTTGTCTTAATTCCAGACTTAATGCAGCTTCTGAGGCTATCTTTAATATAAATAATTACCCCTCCCCCTCTTTTATCTGCACTACGATCAGCATTATAAAGTTTATAAGAATCGGCGCAAAGAAAATGTAAAATGAAGATAAAGAAGAAAAAAGAGAAGAACAGTGACATAATAAATAGCTAAATTAAAAGAAATGTAATTAACATTTCTGAATTTAATACAGGAATAAATAGTAAAAAGCGAAGAAGGAAAATTAAATAAAAACAAGCACAAAATATAAGGCAAGAAAATAATATTAAAATGTACCGATGTCAATAACAAATTACTACAAAAGCTGTATTTTAATAGGAAGAGATGACTAAAAACAATATTATAGGATGGAAATTGAATCCTTGTAGAGAGTGCAGCGAAGAATGACCAAGATGATACACAATATCAGAAATCTACCATATGAGGACAGATTAAAAAAACTTAATCTACATTCTCTAGAGAGGCGAAGAGTTAGGGGGGATATGATTGAAGTGTATAAATGGTTTAAAGGAATTAACAAGGGAGATATTAATAAAGTTTTAAAAATTCATGATCAAACCAGAACTCGTAATAATGGATTTAAGCTTGATAAATTTAGGTTCAGAAGGGAAATCGGTAAAAATTGGTTTGGTAATAGGATAGCTGATGTATGGAACAGGCTTCCTAGTAGGATAGTAAATGCCAATACCTTAGACACCTTCAAATGTAGATTAGATAGACATATGACAGAGGTAGGGTGGGTATGAATAGGTTAGTGCTTATTAGAAAAATCATAAAAAGAGAAATGGAATAAATAAGTAGAGTAGAATAGAATAGGTTAGACATGCTGAAAATACAATTCAAAAATGGAGCTGCCTCGTGTGTGCCAGTAGGCATGTTGCAGTGTCCTCTATTCTTATGTTCGTATGTTCTTATGTTCTTATGTTCTGTAGATCCTTGACGAAACTATAATTTCGACATGTCATTTTCGAAGTTACAGCGTAACCATACGAACGTATGTATGTATGTATGTATGTAAGTATGTATGTATGTATATAGGTATATATGCATGTATGTATGTATGTATGTATGTATGTATGTATGCATGTATGTATGTATTTATGTATGTATGTAAGCATGCACGTATTCATGAATCTATTCGAATATGTATGTAGGTATATATGTATGTAAGTATGAGCTTATAAATATTAGCTCTATTTACAATTATAATCATAGCGATTATAATAATACTAAAGAAAAATAATAATAAGCATCATCATCATCATCATCATCATCTTGATATTTGGCGAGTTACATATATATATATATATATATATATATATATATATATATATATATATATATATATATATATATATATATATATATATATATATATATATATATATATATATATATATATATATATATATATATATATATATATATATATATATATATATATATATATTATATATATATATATATATATATATATATATACATATACATATATATATATATATATATATATATATATATATATATATATATATATATATATATATATATATATATATATATATATATACATATATATATAAATTATATATATATACATATATATAAATTATATATATATATATATATATATATATATATATATATATATATATATATATATATATATATATATATATATATATATACATATATATATAAATTATATATATATACATATATATAAATTATATATATACATATATATATATATATATATATATATATATATATATATATATATATATATATATATATATATATATATATATATATATATATATATATATATAACCAAATAAGCACATTACATATGTGAAAACATGAATCATTCTCTACCCCGACCGGGACTCGAACCTAGGACTTATGATTACTAAGTCAAGGCACTACCACTACACCACAGAAGGTTAAAAGGAATCCAACCTTATAGCTTATATCTGCTATACTTAGGAATGAACGCATTCTATCTGAATGCCACTATGTTCATATTACAGATTCCTCAACTTCACTCGTGGCTTCATTTTAGCATTTAATTCAATTCCCAATCTCATTTGGGCTATGGAATAACCAAATAAGCACATTACATATGTGAAAACATGAATCATTCTTTACCCCGGCCGGGACTCGAACCTAGGACTTATGATTACTAGGTCAAGGCGCTACCACTACACCACAGAAGGTTAAAAGGAATCCAGCCTTATAGCTTATGTCTTCTATACTCAGGAATGAACGCATTCTATCTGAATGCCACTATGTTCATATTACAGATTCCCCAACCTCACTCGTGGCTTCAGTTTAGCATTTAATTCAATTCCCAATCTCATTCGGACCATGAAATAACCAAATAAGCACATTAAATATGTGAAAACATGAATCATTCTTTACCCCGACCGGAACTCGAACCTAGAACTTATGATTACTAAGTCAAGGCGCTACCACTACACCACAGAAGGTTAAAAGGAACCCAACCTTATAGCTTATATCTGCTATACTTAGGAATGAACGCATTCTATCTGAATGCCACTTTGCTCATATTACAGATTCCCCAACCTCACTCGTGGCTTCATTTTATTCCAATCTCATTTGGGCCATGAAATAACCAAATAAGCACATTACATATGTGAAAACATGAATCATTCTTTACCCCGACCGGGACTCGAACCTAGGACTTATGATTACTAAGTCAAGGTGCTACCACTACACCACAGAAGGTTAAAAGGAATCCAACCTTATAGCTTATATCTGCTATACTTAGGAATGAACGCATTCTATCTGAATGCCACTATGTTCATTTTACAGATTCCCCAACCTCACTCGTGGCTTCATTTTAGCATTTAATTCAATTCCCAATCTCATTCGGGCTATGAAATAACCAAATAAGCACATTACATATGTGAAAACATAGTATATATAAGCTATAAGGTTGGATTCCTTTTAACCTTCTGTGGTGTAGTGGTAGCACCTTGACTTAGTAATCATAAGTCCTAGGTTCGAGTCCCGGCCGGGGTAAAGAATGATTCATGTTTTCACATATGTAATGTTCTTATTTGGTTATTTCATGGCCCGAATGAGATTGGGACTTGAATTAAATGCTAAAAAGAAGCCACGAGTGAGGTTTGGGAATCTGTAATATGAAAATAGTGGCATTCAGATAGAATGCGTTCATTCCTAAGTATAGCAGATATAAGCTATAAGATTGGATTTCTTTCAACCTTCTGTGGTGTAGTGGTAGCACCTTGACTTAGTAATCATAAGTCCTAGGTTCGAGTCCCGGTCGGGGTAAAGAATGATTCATGTTTTCACATATGTAATGTGCTTATTTTGTTATTTCATGGCCCGAATGAGATTGGGAATTGAATTAAATGCTAAAATGAAGCCACGAGTGAGGTTGGGGAATCTTTAATATGAACATAGTGGCATTCAGATAGAATGCGTTCATTCATAAGAATAGCAGATATAAGCTATAAAGTTGGATTTCTTTTAACCTTCTGTGGTGTAGTGGTAGCGCCTTGACTAAGTAATCATAAGTCCTAGGTTCGAGTCCCGGTCGGAGTAAATAATGATACATGTTTTCACATATGTAATGTGCTTATTTGGTTATTTCATGGCCCGAATGAGATTGGGAATTGAATTAAATGCTAAAATAAAGCCACGAGTGAGGTTGGGGAATCTGTAATATGATAGTGGCATTAAGATAGAATGCGTTCATTCCTAAGTATAGCAGATATAAGCTATAAGGTTGGATTCCTTTTAACCTTCTGTGGTGTAGTGGTAGCGCCTTGACTTAGTAATCATAAGTCCTAGGTTCGAGTCCCGGTCGGGGTAAAGAATGATTCATGCTTTCACATATGCAATGGGCTTATTTGGTTATTTCATGGCCCGAATGAGATTGGGAATTGAATTAAATGATAAAATGAAGCCACGAGTGAGGTTGGGGAATCTTTAATATGAACATAGTGGCATTCAGATAGAATGTGTTCATTCCGAAGTATAGCAGATATAAGCTATAAGGTTGGATTCCTTTTAACCTTCTGTGGTATAGTGGTAGCGCCTTGACTTAGTAATCATAAGTCCTAGGTTCGAGTCCCGGTCGGGGTAAAGAATGATTCATGTTCTCACATATGTAATGTGCTTATTTAGTTATTTCATGGCCCGAATGAGATTAGGAATTGAATTAAATGCTAAAATGAAGCCACGTGTGAGGTTGGGGAATCTGTAATATGAAAATAGTGGCATTCAGATAGAATGCGTTCATTCCTAAGTATAGCAGATATAAGCTATAAGGTTGGATTCCTTTTAACTTTCTGTGGTTTAGTGGTAGCGCCTTGACTTAGTAATCATAAGTCCTAGGTTCGAGTCCCGGTCGGAGTAAAGAATGATTCATATATATATATATATATATATATATATATATATATATATATATATATATATATATATATATATATAGAT
>JAXCGZ010017081.1:12500-15000 GCA_037179515.1 Halocaridina rubra | reverse complement strand
TTTATTTCACGCAATAATTTCTTTACAAGATATCTTAAAGATATGAACAATTTTAGCTGCCTGCCATTTCCAGTTAATATGCATATGTTTTCTCAGTGATATATTGTCAAGTGATCTAAAATGTCTTATCTGCATAGTTTGGCATCAGAGTCCGCTTTGTTAAATTGAGGTCGAAGTATAGCCCACAGGGGTCGAGATAGTGACAAAAACATTAAAAGAGGTTGCAAGCATTAACAAAAATTGAAAAACATATATGTGTATGACTTGATCGACTAGCTGGTTCCGATGGTATGTGTCCTCGCCAACCCCTGATATCTTCCACAATTGCTTTATCAATCGCAATGATATCCATATTTTAATAATAATTATGGTAATTAATATGCTTGTCTCCAGTCAACATCTGTTATATTACTGAAATAATCATACACAGGAATACTATCTCTTCAACACTGAACTACCACAAACGATACATGCCTCAGCAAGAGATGTACAGTTCATGTTTACTACAGTTATTCAAAATGAAAAGTTAGCATTATTCAATACGAAAATTGAGTTATATTAAAAATAAAAGTAAGTGGCTTTCATTAATCTTCTACTTTATCTATACATAAAACCATGAGCATAATTAACCATAAAAAATAAAAAATGAAAACTTTATTCATTACACAGGAAATGCTGGAAAAGATATGTATAGGTGTTTATAGGATTATGAAGATAGAAGAAAATATACTCTTCAGACTGTAGCGAATCAACTCTACTAAGTCTACTATGTCATCTTGTTATGCACAAGTCAATAAAACATGATAATATAGTAAAATATAAAGGAGAATTTTATCATCTCTCTAATACCAAGTCTTTCACTTACTTAAGTCTCTCGAAACTCAAAGGCACAAGTGTATGTGCTCCAATCCTTGGTGTAGTTTGAAAATATAATAATATAAAGAAATAAAACTCATTTATTCGTTCCTTGGAAATTATTTTGCAACTGGTAAGTCAATATAAAAAACGGCAAAGGATGGAACTTTACAGAGGGAATCTTAGAGACAGTATTGTATAAGTCACTCTCCACGTGACTACCTGATGATGGAGGACAATAAAAAGAGCAAAAACCCATGTGAGTGTTATCACTACAGGAAAAGATTTGGTATGTTTACTGTAATTTGTTTTGCATTTACTTACAAGTCTCTCAAACAGCTAATAATTTCTCTCACAATTTTTCATACATTATCGCAAACTGCTGTATGCATGAAAGAGATGCGAAAACAAAAATGTGGAAACATTTCGCCTCAAGAACAATATACAGGCCTCATGCCTAGATGGTTCTGGAACACAGTCATTCTGTTGTGCAAGCTAGACAGTACTGTCTTGGTGATTATTTATATTTGCTTGCAGAGATGCATGTTCATTTTACACATTTAATAAGACAAGCATTCTGGAAGCATCATTTCTCCATTGCTAGAAATAAATAGTTTAATTTCACTTTGGAATACACAGTGTAGTATGTTATAGATTCTTCGCAAATTTCCTAATTCTTTATACTACTTTATGCTATCTTATTCTCATCTCTTTATTCTTTTCTTTCTCTTTAGTCCTGTAATCTCATTCTGTTGCCTTTTACCCTCTGTAGGTCGCCCAAGGGTAACACGTAGCACCGTCAGGTCATGAGTTACGCGACAAGGGCAACTGAAGTGTAGCTTCTAAAACAAAGTGAATTGTTTATGGAATTTTCATCATTCGGTTCTCATCTCCCGAGGTATAGCATCATCCAGAGTCTGATAATTACTTAGATTCTATTCTTGCCGAAAACATATTTCCAAGAGAGTATTTTGAGTTTCAACTGAAACAAAACTCCAACTGAAGTAAAAAAAAAAAAAAGCCATGATGTGGAAATGGTATACAGAGTAGCATTGCCGACGCACTTTGCTTAGTGACGTCGGGGAGACAGGAGAACAAAAGGCTTACGGGTTATGCAGTTGTCAAGTCGCTTTTCTTACCCAACGTGAGAAAAGGTTTGTCAAGGAGGTCACCTTCTAGAACAACGAGGGTCTTCACGGTCACTTCTCCGAGAAAGGAGGAGAAGGAGGCAGAGATACCATTCTCCAAGGCCATTGCTAACTCTGGAAGAAAAGGAGAAATAAGGAGGACATAAGGGACGGACGAGAGACATAGATGGACCCAAGGCAGAGTTTCTCCTTTACTTTCTTACTTCACGTGAGCTAGAATAAGCATAGTGTGGGTGGTTATGGAGGTGATCAAGACTATCTCAATGACGAATACCTAATTTGAATTTCTTCCGAAACATTTCATTTTCAAATAATTATTCATCATTTTATCCACTTTTCTTAGAAAGTGACACCATGTCTTTCAAAAGTAGCTTCAACCCAAGCTGTTACTTGTATCGATATTGCATGAGCAACCTCGCAACATTTGCTATTGGGTAATAGCTGCAGAGTAGTTCCATTTCAAAGATATCTTTTGTTAAAATAATATGCAATACATG
>JAXCGZ010017081.1:0-7500 GCA_037179515.1 Halocaridina rubra | reverse complement strand
ATAAAGATTAAGATTTTTTAATCTGTCCTCATATGATAGATTTCTGATATTGTGTATCATCTTGGTCATTCTTCGCTGCACTCTCTCCAAGGATTCAATTTCCATCCTATAATAGGGTGACCAGAATTGCACAGCATAATCTAAATGGGGCCTAACTAATGCAAGATAGAGCTGCAAAATAACTTTTTCCGTCCTATTGCTAACACTTCTTGAGATAAATCCTAAAATTCTGTTTGCTTTATTTCTGACTGCTGTGCATTGCTCTCTTGGCTTAAGATTACTACTCACAAGAACTCCCAAATCCCTTTCACACTGAGAACTCATGATTTCATGGTTATTTAGCTTATAACTAGTATAGTCTTTTATAGTACCCATTTTAACTACTTTACATTTTTCAACATTAAATTCCATTTGCCATTTGTCCGACCATTCAGATAATCTATTTAGATCTTCCTGTAAAGCATGAATGTCCTCTTTTCCATTTATATTTCTACCTATTTTAGTGTCGTCTGCGAATTTACTTAGGTTACTACTGATATCCGAATCCAGATCATTTAGATATACGATGAACAGTAGGGGACCCAGTACCGAGCCTTGTGGTACCCCGCTAGTAACCGAGCCCCACTCCGATTTCTCTCCATTTATGCAAACCCTCTGTTTTCTGTCTTTTAACCATTGTTTGATCCATTTGAGAACAGCTCCTCCTATACCATGAGCTTCCAGCTTTTTAACTAATCTTTTGTGAGGAACTCTATCAAAAGCTTTGCTAAAATCTAGATATATTGTATCATATTCTTTGCCACAATCTACTGCCTCGTAAACTTCTGAATAAAAAGACAGTAAGTTTGTAAGGCACGAAAAACCCTTAAGAAACATAAGAACATAAGACATAAGAACATAAGAATAGAGGACACTGCAACATGCCTACTGGCACACACGAGGCAGCTCCATTTTTGAATTGTATTTTCAGCATGTCTAACCTATTCTATTCTACTCTACTTATTTATTCTATTTTTCTTTTTATGGTTTTTCTAACAAGCACTAACCTATTCATACCCACCCTACCTCTGCCATATGTCTATCTAATCTACATTTGAAGGTGTCTAAGGTATTGGCATTTACTATCCTACTAGGAAGCTTGTTCCATGCATCAGCTACTCTATTACCAAACCAATTTTTACCAATTTCCCTTCTGAACCTAAATTTATCAAGCTTAAATCCATTATTACGAGTTCTGGTTTGATCATGAATTTTTAAAACTTTATTAATATCTCCCTTGTTAATCCCTTTAAACCATTTATACACTTCAATCATATCCCCCCTAACTCTTCGCCTCTCTAGAGAATGTAGATTCAGTTTTTTTAATCTGTCCTCATATGGTAGATTTCTGATATTGTGTATCATCTTGGTCATTCTTCGCTGCACCCTCTCCAAGGATTCAATTTCCATTCTATAATAGGGTGACCAGAATTGCACAGCATAATCTAAATGGGGCCTAACTATTGTGAAAGTTTTATCAGTCTGTGTAATTCTAGATGTGCCCTTATTTTATTTGCAATGATGGATTCTAGAATCTTACCCACTGTTGACGTTAAACTTACCGGCCTATAATTATTCTTTTTAACTCGTTCTCCCTTTTTAAATATTGGTACCACATCTGCCAATTTCCACTCCATGGGTACCGATCCTAATTTTATTGAATTATTAAATAATGCAGTTAGTGGACAACTAAGCTCTTCCTTGCATTCCTTTAAAATTCTAGCATATATTCCATCAGGTCCAGGAGATTTATGAGCCTTTAATTTATCTATTTCTTTTATTACCTCCTCTCTCGTAATATTTATTGAAGTAAGTATATTATCGGGACTGTCTCTGTAAATGGATTCTACTTCCGGAATATTTTCCAAGTTTTCATTGGTAAATACAGATAAGAAATAATCATTTAAACATGTACACATCACTTTATCGTCATCTGTGATATGGACATGGCTACTTCAATTGGTCCGACTTTTTCCTTAAAAAAAAAAAAATATATATATATATATATATATATATATATATATATATATATATATATATATATATATATATATATATATATATATATGAAGCAAGAAAAGGCCCATAAATAAATGTGTTATATATTACTAATGGACTCTAGTCCTCTTCAGGGACAAATGAATCGATATTTACAAAGTTCTGGATAAAGAATATCGGGGGGGGGGGGGAGAGATGCTAGTTATGATTGCCAGGAGGATCCACGATGGGATTATCTTCAGACCTCAGGTCAGGTGGACGGTCATTTGGCATAATCTGCTTAATGCGGTCTTTTAATATTGCTTCATCCACAATATCAGATCTCCACTGTCAATTGGATAAATTTTAGCTTTCTGATTTTTCTATAATGACTGCTTCAAGTATCTATCTCCTATAGTGACAGTTACTCTTATATAGCAATGAGGACTCACTCCAATTAATATGGTGATCAGTATCTCGCATATGCACAAATAAATCAGAACTTTCAGCACCATATCGCACTGCTCTTTTATGCTCAGTTTGACCTATGTAAGATTTACTGCAGGAACTGCAATCAGTTTTATAAATCCCTGCTTCTAAAGCTTTTTTTATTTTGATATACACTATTAAGTGAAGAACCATTTGTTTTAGGATAATTAAATATAAAAGGATTACTTCTGCCTAGTTGATCACTGAGAATTCTAATACTTTCTAAATAGGGTATTTTAATCGTATTTGCAAAGTTTAATTTTTACTTTTCAGCCGGCCCATTCTAAAATATTTTATTTGCTTTGTTAATTGCTTTTTCGATTTCATATGCGGGATACATGAGACTTTCTAATTGTTGGAGGATTAATTTGAATTCGTATTGAAAGTGATGAGTGGAACATACTCCAAGATCTCCTAGGAAAAGATTGCATGCAACACCAGTTTTTACAGACAAAGCATGATAACTTAGAAAGTGTATATAAGAGACAGAGAAATATTAAATGACCTCATTAAGAAGATTATGCCAAATGACCGTCCACCTGACCTGAGGTCTGAAGATAATCCCATCGTGGATCCTCCTGGCAATCATAGCTAGCATCTCTCCACCCCCCCCCCCAATATTCTTTATTCAAAGCTTTGTAAATATCGATTCATTTGTACTTGAAGAGGACTAGTGTCCAGCCGTAATATATAGTACATCTTCGCTTCTTTTTGTGTTTTATTTGTGGATCTTTTTTGCTTCATATTGTGCTGTGATATAACAGTTTATTTTGCATATATATATATATATATATATATATATATATATATATATATATATATATATATATATATATATATATATATATATATATATATATATATATATATATATATATATATATATATAGAGGTAAGGTAGAGGTGTTAAGCAGGAAGGGACAATCGAATAGAGAAGACGACTGGAAAGTTGTGAATAAGGGTTCAACGAAGATGGTTCTTAAGAAAAATGATACTTTTAGACTACAAATTGCTAATTCATTTGGTTCACTTAGAGATGAAGGTGACAGTGGCGGCAGTAATTCTTCAGGACCCATAGAGTCAGATAGGTGTACTAGCGATCGTAGAAATGGAAGTGGGAAAAGCTCTCAGGTCAAGAGCCTAGGTAAGTCTCCCAAGGTCGGAGTAACCCATCCTCCGGATAAGTCTCGTTCTTTGGTAATTGTAGGGGATTCACTATGCAGATATGTAGACAGGAAACTCAGGCATAAAGTTAGAGGAAAATATTTTTTTCCTAGAGCAGGTATGAAGAAGGTGGGTGAGTCAATAAATAGCTGGATTGAGAAAAAAGATGTTGTTTGTTTGATAGCTGGGGGAAATGACGTGCAGGATGGTAGAAGTGAAGAGCTGATTAGGTTGTATAGACAAGCCCTGGATAAGATCAGGAAAAGGGGTGCAGTTCCTGTGATGTGTGGTATTCTCCCTAGGCTTAGCCAAAGTTCAGAGTGGTGGTCTCGAGCTATAGGAGTAAATGCTAGGATGAAAGTCTTCTGTCGGGAGAATAATATAGGTTTTATAGACGGGTGGGATCACTTCACTAGTCGTAAGCATATGTATGCAAGGAATGGAGTGCATCTTTCTAATTCAGGTGTCTCGGTATTGGCTGGTATGATAGACAGAGAGGTAAGGGGGTTTTGTTAGACACAAATAATGAAATGATTAATACTTGTGCAGAGAAATTAGTCAGTAAGGGTTCAGTAAATAGTGGGTCAAATAACTGGGAGTCTAAGGATAAGAACCATTTGTTACATAGAACAAATATTAACAAAAAGAATAGCCACAAGAAGGGTGAAGCTAGAGAAAGTTTTAAAGTATATTATACAAATAGCCGTAGCTTAGGTAACATGTTCTTATGTTCTTATGTTCTTATGTTCTTATGTTCTTATGTTCTTAAGAGTCATGACAAAATTGTTATATTCCTCATCCAAATTTATATTAACTGACGGACTGCTGTTCTTTCCTGTGAGAGAATTTAATGTATTGATCTTATCTTGTGATAATCCTTGGCATGTGGTACCCAAATTTCGGGGTAATCCGCTACCTGCTGGATTAACTACCCACATCTGTACCCCAGAAATCCCTTCCCATACCTCATTAGATAATTTAGTTTTTAAGCCCTCAAAATCTCCTGCTCTAAAGTTTGGAACAATATTCTTATTTTCCTTTATAGTTTCTTTGAAAATTATGTTAAATCTAATGGAATCATGGTCACTGTTGCCCAATTTTTCACCAACTTCTAAATTTGTAACCATATTCTCTCTATTACTAAGAACTAAATCTAGTGTATTCACCCCCCGTGTTGCTTCAAGTACATGCTGAGAAAGGAAATTGTCTTCTACTACTTCCAAAAACCCCTTAGAGCTACTATCACCTGTTATGGTTTCCCAGTTAATATGTCTAAAATTAAAATCGCCTACAATGCAAACTCTATTTGACCTGGTCACTTTAGAAATTTCATCATATATAACTTGCGACTCTATATTGTCTAGATCAGGTGGTCTGTAGACTACTCCTACAACTAGACTTTCTATATTATTTTTAATTTCAACCCATAAGGTTTCTGAATTTAGATTTGTCTTAATTCCAGACTTAATGCAGCTTCTGAGGCTATCTTTAATATACATAATTACCCCTCCCCCTCTTTTATCTGCACTACGATCAGCATTATAAAGTTTATATCCTGTAATTATGTACTCAGATTTAAGGTGTTTGCTTTCTAAATTAATCCAACTTTCACTAATGCATATTATATCCGGTCTCTCACTACATACTATGGCTCTCAGTTCTTCTATCTTAAGAACATAAGAATAGAGGACACTGCAACATGCCTACTGGCACACACGAGGCAGCTCCATTTTTGAATTGTATTTTCAGCATGTCTAACCTATTCTATTCTACTCTACTTATTTATTCTGTTTTTCTTTTTATGATTTTTCTAATAAGCACTAACCTATTCATACCCACCCTACCTCTGTCATATGTCTATCTAATCTACATTTGAAGGTGTCTAAGGTATTGGCATTTACTATCCTACTAGGAAGCTTGTTCCATGCATCAGCTACTCTATTACCAAACCAATTTTTACCAATTTCCCTTCTGAACCTAAATTTATCAAGCTTAAATCCATTATTACGAGTTCTGGTTTGATCATGAATTTTTAAAACTTTATTAATATCTCCCTTGTTAATCCCTTTAAACCATTTATACACTTCAATCATATCCCCCCTAACTCTTCGCCTCTCTAGAGAATGTAGATTAAGTTTTTTTAATCTGTCCTCATATGGTAGATTTCTGATATTGTGTATCATCTTGGTCATTCTTCGTTGCACTCTCTCCAAGGATTCAATTTCCATTCTATAATAGGGTGACCAGAATTGCACAGCATAATCTAAATGGGGCCTAACTAATGCAAGATAGAGCTGCAAAATAACTTTTTCCGTCCTATTGCTGACACTTCTTGAGATAAATCCTAAAATTCTGTTTGCTTTATTTCTGACTGCTGTGCATTGCTCTCTTGGCTTAAGACTACTACTCACAAGAACTCCCAAATCCCTTTCACACTGAGAACTCATGATTTCATGGTTATTTAGCTTATAACTAGTATTGTCTTTTATAGTACCCATTTTAACTACTTTACATTTTTCAACATTAAATTCCATTTGCCATTTGTCCGACCATTCAGATAATCTATTTAGATCTTCCTGTAAAGCATGAATGTCTTCTTTTCCATTTATAGTTCTACCTATTTTAGTGTCGTCTGCGAATAAATACTTAGTTCAATAAATATTACGAGAGAGGAGGTAATAAAAGAAATAGATAAATTAAAGGCTCATAAATCTCCGGGACCTGATGGAATATATGCTAGAATATTAAAGGAATGCAAGGAAGAGCTTAGTTGTCCACTAACTGCATTATTTAATAATTCAATAAAATTAGGATCGGTACCCATGGAGTGGAAATTGGCAGATGTGGTACCAATATTTAAAAAAGGAGAACGAGTTAAAAAGAATAATTATAGGCCGGTAAGTTTAACGTCAACAGTGGGTAAGATTCTAGAATCCATAATTGCAAATAAAATAAGGGCACATCTAGAATTACACAGACTGATAAAACTTTCACAACACGGGTTTCTTAAGGGTTTTTCGTGCCTTACAAACTTACTGTCTTTTTATTCAGAAGTTTACGAGGCAGTAGATTGTGGCAAAGAATATGATACAATATATCTAGATATTAGCAAAGCTTTTGATAGAGTTCCTCACAAAAGATTAGCTAAAAAGCTGGAAGCTCATGGTATAGGAGGAGCTGTTCTCAAATGGATCAAACAATGGTTAAAAGACAGAAAACAGAGGGTTTGCATAAATGGAGAGAAATCAGAGTGGGGCTCGGTTACTAGCGGGGTACCACAAGGCTCGGTACTGGGTCCCCTATTATTCATCGTATATCTAAATGATCTGGATTCGGATATCAGTAGTAACCTAAGTAAATTCGCAGACGACACTAAAATAGGTAGAACTATAAATGGAAAAGAAGACATTCATGCTTTACAGGAAGATCTAAATAGATTATCTGAATGGTCGGACAAATGGCAAATGGAATTTAATGTTGAAAAATGTAAAGTAGTTAAAATGGGTACTATAAAAGACTATACTAGTTATAAGCTAAATAACCATGAAATCATGAGTTCTCAGAGTGAAAGGGATTTGGGAGTTCTTGTGAGTAGTAGTCTTAAGCCAAGAGAGCAATGCACAGTAGTCAGAAATAAAGCAAACAGAATTTTAGGATTTATCTCAAGAAGCGTTAGCAATAGGACGGAAAAAGTTATTTTGCAGCTCTATCTTGCATTAGTTAGGCCCCATTTAGATTATGCTGTGCAATTCTGGCCACCCTATTATAGTTCCTGGGTTCACTCAGTTCCTGGGTTCACTCAGTTTAGTTCCTGGGTTCATCCAGTGAGGA
>JAXCGZ010017080.1:137500-149939 GCA_037179515.1 Halocaridina rubra | reverse complement strand
GTGCCACACACGCTCGTGGGGGTACTGTAGATCACATTCTCACAGCTGGCCTTGTGGAACCTAATGTCTCCTGCTCTTCTATCCCTTCTCTCTTTTCTGACCATGTTGCCCTTAGCCTGAAATACTCCATACTTCAGACTCCAGCTACCCTCTCCCATCACCGCACCCGCATCTCTATCCCTCCCAAATACTGTCCCACTTATATTTCCTTTATCTCTCACCTCCTTCCCACTTTTGATCTCCTTTCTCCAGACAGCTTATACAACTCACTGGTGGATTCTACACATGACTTCTACACGCATTATGTTCTCAGACCACACGTTCCACGTCGCCCTGAGGCCCATTCCTGGACTTTGGATCAGCGTATTGCCCAGGCGGAAAGGACAGCTGTGGATGCTGGACTCTCCTTTCAAAGACAGCCCACCCTGACCACCTGCACCAATATCAGTTGGCGAGGGATGATCTAGTTGCCCTGCAGAAGTGTGTGCACACGGAGTATTGGCAGAAATTTACGGATAGTATTAACCATCAGACTAGCGCTGGGACTATGTGGCATCTTATAAGGAAGGCTGTCAAGAAGAAACCCACCTGTGCTCTACACCACAGTCCACTTGAGTACGCTCAGGACCTCATTACTACCTGGTCAGCACAGTCACAAACTTGCAACCTTCCCGGGAACGTTCAAGAGGCACTCTCCACCCACCGCAGTGTTCGTAACCTCCGCCTAATGGGTGCATTACTACAGACGGATGAAGAGGATGACATCCCGTTCACAGAGGATGAACTACGACGTGCTCTTGCTAGGATTAAGGCTACTGCCCCTGGGGAGGATGGTCTTACATATCAAGTTCTCCGTCTTCTTCAGAAAGTTCCTGGTAACCCCCTACTGCGGCTCTTCAATCTTTGCTTTTGCTTGGGGCATGTGCCCTCTGCCTGGACCAGAAGCACTATTATTCCTCTACCAAAACCTGGAACCGACAAATTTAGGCCTATCTCCCTCACCTCCTGCTTCAGCAAAGTGTTTGAACGCATCCTTCTTGCCCGGCTCATGCACCGTCTACAGGATAAACTCTCCCCCAGTCTTTATGGTTTCCTCCCACAACGGAGCACACATCACTGCCTCGCTGAACTCTACACCCGTCTTTCTCCCACCAGTGTGGTCGCCTTCCTGGACCTCAAATCTGCCTTCGATATAGCCAACAAGGAAATTATTCTTGACCAGCTGGTGGACTTTGGAGTTCGGGGGAACATACTGAAATGGATACGGGGATATCTCTGCAACAGAACATCAAGCGTCCTTTTTAAAGGGTCGTATAGCTCCTATGAACGGTTTGAACTGGGTACTCCTCAGGGGGGTGTGCTAAGTCCTTTTCTATTCAATATCCTTATGCATCGTCTACTCTCCCTCCTTCCTGTCATCCCCGGTACTACAGTTACCTGCTATGCGGACGACATATGCATCCACACGACCTCAACTCACGACCTTCAGCACATGCTCCATGACTTTTACGTGTCTGCTACCTCCTGTGGCCTTATTATCTCCCCAGAAAAAAGCAGGATTTTTACTTCACGCAACTGCAGAGCACTGCCCGCATTCGCCATGGGTGGTAATGTCATCCCTCACTGCACACAGTACACGTATTTAGGTGCACCTGTCCGGATCACCCCAGCTATACCTGCTCGTCAACGAATTCATCCCTTTGTGAAGAGCCTTCTTGACCGTCTGGAGCCCCGCTTTGCACCTGTCAAGTGGCTTGCCAACAATGCTGCAGGAGTCTCCATCCCAGTGGCGAGGACCCTCTACATCCTACTACTTCGGTCAGTGGTTGACTATCTGTCTCCTGCCTTGTGTCAACTTCCTAAACCAGCTCTCGAGCCACTTGAAAAGTTCCAGAATCGAGTCATGAGATTTATCTTGGGATGTTCTCTCTCTACCCGTATTGTGAGTATGCAGTTGGAGCTCAACTTACCCCCTCTTGTGGAGAGGATTTATGCCAATGTGTCCTATTTTACTGTTAAGTGTCTTCACTACCCCTTTCTTGCTCCGTACTTCTCTGCTGTCATGAGGACGTCCCTTGATCCAGACGCACCCAGGCTCCCACTTCGAGCAGGAGGTCATAACCTTATCAGGGTGGTGAGTGACATTCTCCGTGGCCTTGACATCGACCTGCCAGTGCAGGCGGCTGTCCCAGATTTACCACCCTGGCGTGTCCCCCTCCCCGCTGTCACATATACACCGACCTCGAAGGATGTCTATCCCCCCTTGCAGAGACAGTTAGCTCTGGAGACTATCGCTGATGTATCCACGTCTGTCCCTGCAGCACACCACGTCTATGTTGATGGTTCTGTGCAAGCAGATGGGAGGGCGGCATGTGCTGTGTTTTCCCCCACCATGGAGCCGCCTGTGCCGGCTGATTCATGGATTGGCCGTAGACTACCCACCTCGTCGAGCTCCACCTACTGTGAACTGAATGCCATCTTGGATGCCGTGACTCTCCTTGTTCGACGACGAGTGAATGGGGTAATAATTTGTGACTCCCAATCGGCCCTACAAGCCCTATCCTCGCCAAGACCTATCTGTGGCCGTGCTGTGGGAAATATACTATGTCGCCTCGCAGCCGCTCGGGATGCTTCTCTTGTTGTGTCATTTGTGTGGACTCCATCCCACATTGGGCTGACTGGCAACGACACAGCGGATCGTCTTGCCAAGGCGGCCTGTATGCTGGATGGGCATGCTGTGGACGCTGAGCCCTCCCTCCGATGCCTACGTAACATCATCTACTCAGCTGGGTTTGCCATGACGGTCCAGCGCAGGGACACGGAGAGGGCCAACAGTGTGTCCATACAGCACCATGATCACTTCCTTCACAGTCGCTACAAGTATCGCAGACGCGGGTTAATGGTGCGGAAAAACAATGTAGTTAGTGCTCGGCTCAGAATGGGGTATCGGCCTTTATGGCAGGTCTCCCAGACTCTAGATATGCCACAGTACACCTCCTGTACATTATGCGACCGAACTAATGCTAACACTCTTGACCACTATTGTCTTCAGTGCCCCGCAGTGAGAGATGTTTTACCACGAGGTCAGAACTTAATACAGATCTGCTCATTTTTACTTAATGATGACAACCTTGATGTTATTCTTGCTCGTTTTCCTCACTTTGGTGGCCATTAATTATATTGAATTATACATATATTTTCTGTATGTTGCTATATAATTCTGTTTGTGCATTCTGCGTTTCTCTGAGCTTTACTTTTGCATATAATGTACTCTGTGCTGCCATTCTGTGAGTTGTGTGTTAGTATGCAGCAATGTTTTATCAATATGTACACCTCCCTGTAAACCATGTTCAATTCTTGGTTTTATATCCATTTGAAGCATTATTTGTATGAACTCATGTAATGTCTGACGCCTTGGCGCAATAAATTAATAAAATAAAATAATAATCTCTCTCTCTCTCTCTCTCTCTCTCTCTCTCTCTCTCTCTCTCTCTCTCTCTCTCTCTCTCTCTCTCTCTCTCTCTCTCTCTCTCTCTCTCTCTCTCTCTCTCTCTTTCTCTCTCTCTCTCTCTCTCTCTCTCTCTCTCTCTCTCTCTCTCTCTCTCTCTCTCTCTCTCTCTCTCTCTCTCTCTCTCTCTCTCTCTCTCTCTCTCTATCTCAGAAAAAATGAAACATGCTGATCTTAACATAAAAGATTAAAGCTTGAGAAATCTTGAAAAATCTTATCAGGCTGTAATAAGTACTTTACTTTTGTTTTAAAGCATATTTGATTTTGGTATTTAACTTTATGAACATTATATTATGTGCTTTATTTAAGTAAAATACTTATACTTCAGGTTATCAGTGTTCGTATTGCATAGGATAGGCTCTGTTGATAACCTTAGTCACTCTTTAAAATGACGACTTGCAGGTGCATGGTAATAGCTTTATCAAAACTAAATATTGATACATGAATCTAGGTAAAAAAGTCCTAAGTAAAAAAGTCACGAAAAAAGTCGCAGAATTAAAGTCACAGGACTAAGTCACCTGTAGCTTTTTATTGGTGACTTATTTTCCTAGCCAAATTATTGACTATTTTCCTGTGACTTTTTTTTTCCTGTGATTTTATTGCCTGCCACGTGATATGTAGATTTACAGGATCAGTTGTTTCACAAAACTATACTTATGTTCTAATGGATTGAGAGAGCAAGACAGAATCCAGGAGTGTAAGACCTGTCCATATGAGAATATTATGTATGAATGAGAGTATTTTATCCTGGTTTGTCATTATTATATAAATGAACAGGGATCTATGAATGACTAAATAAATGATTGCAAGGAATGTTGAAAATACAAAAGAGTGAGGGTTGAGTCAGCTGAGTTAAGAAGTGCCCTCCCTTCACAAGACTGGTCACTCTGTAAACCTTTTCTTAATCGGGCCAACCTTTCAAATAAGTATATGGCATATCAAACCCTTTAATATTGTAAAAAATTAACCCTATGAAGAGGTGCCATAGTAATATTTACAGTATTACACTGAGAAAAATAAGCCATCGCATTTCTGTATACAAGTAAAAGGAGAACCAGTCATTGGCAATAAAGAGATGGCTATTATTTGCCAAATGGGGACAATTGAATGCTATTTGATGTCACGCTGGCCTTTGCTCACTTTCACGTATTTATATTTTTCTTCTTTTTTTGTATGTGTTGATTTATTTAGTATTTATTAACCTTTTATTCATGTATTTATTCTTTTCAGTTTTATTTGTTTATTTATTTATTTATTTATTTCAGCACTGTAATGCAAAGTAAGAGAACAGTATTGAACTCATGATGAATACCAGTACTCCACAACTCCTCGCGTTGTTTCTTCTTCTTTTTTCTGGTAAGTTACTCTCTCTCTCTCTCTCTCTCTCTCTCCTCTCTCTCTCTCTCTCTCTCTCTCTCTCTCTCTCTCTCTCTCTCTCTCTCTCTCTCTCTCTCTCTCTCTCTCAAGGTTTAGTTTTAAAGCATTCAAGAGTGAATTTTTATATTTGGGAAGCAAAATTTATTATGGTACGATGATTCTGTAACTTGTGATGCGAGTTCGAATCCCCTGATGGTTACAAAAGTTTTTGAAACTACAGTAACGTGGTTGACACGAATTCTAAATGCTATCACAAACTGTACATGTATAGGTATGGTAGAATTCAGAGAAGCCAAGCCAAAAGTTGTAGTATATTTGCATAATGATTACTTTCCATATATATATATATATATATATATATATATATATATATATATATATATATATATATATATATATATATATATATATATATATATATATATATATATATATATATTTAGACACCAGGAAGGGCCAAAAAATAAAATAAAATAAAACACGAAGAATACATTAAGTAAAAAGTAACAGAGATGGAGAGTGTAATGACTTGTCAGAAGTGAAGGGATAATAAAAGGTGTGTAATGAATATCCAAGAATATTCAGTGTTGATGTAGGCATAGAAAAAGAACCGTAACTGAAGAAAGATTTAACATCGAAGTGTCCTGGACAGTCCTATTCAAGTTTAAAAATCCTTCATCTGTAGTATATTAAATTGGGTTAGGTTAGGTTAGGTTAGACTTTTCTGTGACTTTATCTTTGACTTTTATACAAATGATTTTTTTACCTGTGACTTTTTTACCTGGATTCCAAAAATTGCTCATTGCAGTGGTGCCCATGATTTCATAGCTATTGATATTACATAATATGGAAGTATTTTTATATGTCAAATCAGGGTTCTGGGGGCTCATTTGACGCCCAACTATCTTTTAGAATATGAATTTCCCCAGATTTTAAGATAAACAAACTAAAGTAATTATTTTTAGATCTGTTGCTTAAATGGGTTCCTACAATTAGAAGATAATTCAACTATTGCAGTTGACAGCAAAGAATTTTTTGGAGCGCTTTGGGCTCCATTAACCCCTAAAAATGTTGAAATTTGGGGTAAATTACCCCGTTTTACTCAAGCTCTGAATTATATGCAACTTACAGATTTCATGAAGAGACTTTAAAAATGAAAACAGTGTTATTAAGAGCTAATTTCAGATCCCCTTTTGTGGAATTGTTAGAAAATGGTAACATTGTGTATGGCTTTGGACTTGAAAATAAAAAAAAAAAAGTCACACTTGTAAAGTACTTTTTATTGCCCATTTATTGGCATGTTGTAGTTGCTTTTGTAGTGTTTTTACTGCTTTTTGTCACTGATATTCCCCATTAGTGCTGTAAAAACTATGTATAAATATATGCACACATGCTTCTCTCTCTCTCTCTCTCTCTCTCTCTCTCTCTCTCTCTCTCTCTCTCTCTCTCTCTCTCTCTCTCTCTCTCTCTCTCTCTCTCTCTCTCTCTCTCTCTCTCTCTCTCTCTCTCTCTATATATATATATATATATATATATATATATATATATATATATATATATATATATATATATATATATCCTTCACAGTTAGGTATGTATTCGTATTTATCTTTACTTTGCCACCTTCTACTAGTGTATTTCTTGACAGTCTAATGATGCGATTAGAAATTTAGCTGTGGTTATTTCAGTGCATCCTATTTAACATATAGATAGTTTATTTCTTTAAGTATTTGTTTATTTATTGATCTGTGTTCATTGCGGGTTTATTTTATTACAATAGTAACTTTTAGAGGCATCTATTTATTTATACTTTGTCTATATAAATTTTCTCTTTATTTCCAGATTTCAGATTATAAAGTAACAATTTAACTTGTATAAAGTAGGTCGTATAGAGATTGCAAACTCAGGTCTTGGGAAAACTCGTGTTTTTCCTAAAACGAATAAGTTTAAGTTTTTTATAGATATTTATCACCCCCCCAAAAACCAGTCTTTATAATAAAAATATAACAAACGCAACAGTCATTCATTCATGCATGAAAAAATCTCCATTTGAGATATTCTTTGCAAGAGATTGCAACAAAATAATATTTCATCGGTGAAAATGCACAAAAAAGTCAACATAAATATGGTAGCCTATGACCCAAGGACCTGCATTGTCAGGGTATTATGAGCATTAATTAAAATGAATGAGTTATTTCATCCTCAGCTCTTCCAATGCCAAAAACAGACTCAGATATTTTTAGAATACCGAATATTATAGGGAATTAGCATAAGTGCTGTTCTCATGTGAGGAGTTAGCATAAGTGCTGTTCTCATGTGTGTAGTTAGCATAAGTGCTGTTCTCATGTGTGGAATTTCTTGTTAGAAATGAAGTGCTTAGAGCTTGCTGCAAAGTTCTCTCTCCATTTCATACTTTTCTTTTCATCTGCACAGTTACTTTGGGGCAGACGAACTCCTTGGCACCAAAAATATTGAGTAATACCACAGAGATATTGGTAGAGACGTATGAGCCTTATTATCTCACATGTGAAGGAACTGCTCCACTGGCATGGTCATACAAAAGTACCGAGTACAAGGTGCAGAAGTTTACTGTTGTTTTTCCTATGTTTTATTTACTTTAATATTTTTTCTCTGTAAGTAACAAAGGACCTGATGGATGATTTTATCTGAACATTAGTTCTGAGATAGATCATTGCTTGTTTTTAAAATCGTCACTATACCCCCCAAGCATCTGCAGAGAGAGAGAGAGAGAGAGAGAGAGAGAGAGAGAGAGATTTGTTTCAAAGTGTGTATCCTATCAAGAGTTACCCACAGAATCTTGAACGAATTACATAATGTTAAGGGAATATTATCAATAAAGACATTGGCCTGTAGAGAATCATGAGTTCTGGACCCCCTTATCATATATTGCATTTATTAGCATTTCGCTTCTTGCCCAATGTCTTGCTCCAAGGACTAACTTTAGCACGTTATCTATTCTGAGACTCAGCAAGTGCTAGCTAGTCACATGTTCGGAAAATGAAAAACAGCAGTAGGCAACTAGTTTGTTTTTACATGACATGGGTAATACTGTAAGAAAAGTAAGTGTCTAAGAACACTATCCTAAGGAACACCTGAGATCACATTACTTTGGTTTTCAAACTTTGTCTTGGAACTCGAATGGTAAGCCATGTTTTTCATCTACCAAACAGCCACCATGGTAATGCTGCAGCTGCTGCTCAGTGTAGATCCCTACACAATTTTGCAGTGCCTTATCTTGTGCTTCATTATGCTTTTTCAACGTGTTCCAAGATATTTATTAGAGCTGTGATAGAGGTGAAAAAAATATCATAGTTAACCTAGAAATGGCAATCGTGTCTGTGATTTAGCCAAACAATTTAGTATGGCAAATCAACAATCTGTATCTATCTTTATATATATATATATATATATATATATATATATATATATATATATATATATATATATATATATATATATATATATACACAATATATATATATATATATATATATATATATATATATATATATATATATATAATATATATATATATATATATATATATATATATATATATATATATATATATATATATATATATATATATATATATATATATATATATATATATATATATATATATATATATATATATATATATATATATATATATATTATATATATATATATATATATATATATATATATATATATATATATATATATATATATATATATATATAACTATGTATTCATCCTCGTCTTATACATGCAAAATAATGATAAACAAAACTAAATAAAACCGAAGTGATTATCCATATATCCTCCCCCTTTCTCAACATCTTCCACTTATGCCATCAACTATCCTCCTTATAAGTACCGTGAATTTAAATTTTCTTCTCAATTTGATCTATCTGTATTTTGGTTAATCTTTTTGTGTGAGACTTAATGATTTTCACTGTTACTGTATATGAATTAATGAGTGAAGCGCTGTTATGTTTGAATAAGCAATCATATTGGGTCCAGGAGAAGATTAAAGCATTTTAAATTTATTCCTGTGGAAAAATTTGCTAGCATTTTATTGCATTAAGAGAACCACAAAAATGCACTACATATATATATATATATATATATATATATATATATATATATATATATATATATATATATATATATATATATATATATATATATATATATATATATATATATAGTGCCCTGTGGTGGTAGGCACAACATCAAAGAATAGCCCCAACGTATTCCCTGCGTGTCGTAAGAGACGACTAAAAGTGGACGGGGCGAGGGGACTGGGAATCCTCCCCTTGTATTAATCTCCCGCGAGACGTCAAAGAAGAAGGGGAGTAGAGGGGAGAATGAATTCTCCACAAACTCTAGTTTTGGGGTGTCTAAATGTGCGTGGTTGTAGTACGATAGAGAGCAAAAGATGTGAGATTGGATATATGTTTTGGAGGATGTATGTATTGGCATTGTGTGAGACGAAGATGAAAGGAAAAGGAGAAGTGGCATTTGGTGATGTGACAGGTAGGGTGTCTGGGGTTGAAAGGGGGAGAGCGAGAGAAGGTGTGACATTATTGCTGAGTGAATCAATGGTAAATAAGGTAGTGGAATGGAAAAAAGTGTCATCTAGGCTGATGTGGGTGAGAGCTAGGTTAGGTAGGAAATGTTGGGCTTTTGTTAGTGCGTATGGGCCAGGATGTGAGAGAAGTGAGGAAGAGCGGAATGAATTCTGGAATGAGTTAACTAGGTGTGTGGATGGTCTGAGTAGAAGGAACTATGTAGTTGTGTTGGGTGACTTGAATGCCAGAGTGGGTGATGGAGGTAGAAGGTGTTGTAGGAAGTATGGGGTACCAGGTGGGAATGAGAGTGGCGAGAGACTGTTAGATATGTGTGTGGAACAAGAGTTGGTGATAGGTAATGTTTTTTCAAGAAATTAATAAATAAGTATATGTGGATGAGAGTGGCAAATGGAAGAGTGAAAGAAAGAGCACTGATGGGTTATGTGTTGGTAGCTAAGAGCATGATTGGTAGAGTGAAAGATGTGCATGCATTTAGGGGTGTGGCTGCTGGGATGTATGATCATTTTTTGGTTGAAGCAAAAGTGGTAGTAGCAAAAGAGTGGGAAAATAGAGTGGGGGGATGTAGAAGGGAAATGGTGAAGGTGGAATTGTTGAAAAAGCCAGAGAAGATACAGGAATATCAGGACAGGTTGAAAGTGGCACATGACAGGGTGAAAGAAAGAGAAGTTGGGGAGTTAGAGGAGGAATGGGGGTTGATGAAAGAATTTTTTGTGGGACATGCAAGTGATGTGTGTGGAAAGAGGTTTGTTGGAGGTGGCATGAGGAGGGGCAGCGAGTGGTGGAATGAAGGGGTGAAAATGAAGGTGGAAGAGAAAAAGAGGGCTTTTAATGAATGGCTGCAGTGTAACAGTAGGGAGAAGTATGAAATATATAGGGAGAAAATTGTAGAAACCAAGCAGAAGGGAGAGAAAGAGAAGAGGTTGGTAAATGTTAAGTGGGGACAGGATTTTAGTAGGTCAAATGAGGAGAATAAAAAGAAGTTTTGGAAAGAAGTGAAGAGAGTAAGGAAGGGTGGATCGAGGATGGAAGAGACAGTGAAAGATGTGAATGGACAGATGTTAAGAGGAAACGATGCAAGGAAAAGATGGGCAGAATATTTTGAGTGCTTGCTGAATGTTGAGGAAGATAGAGAGGCAGCTATAGTGGCAGTGGGGGGTGTTCAAGTGCCAGTAATGGGAGATGAAAATGAGAGAGAGATTACAAGAGAGGAGGTGAAAAGTGCATTGTATGAAGCGAAAGCTGGTAAAGCACCTGGAATGGATGGTGTGAGAGCGGAGATGTTGAAAGAAGGGGGTGTGACTGCATTGGAATAGTTAGTGAGAGTGTTTAATATATGCTTTATGTTGTCAATGGTGTCAGTGGAATGGGTGATTGCTTGCATAGTGCCCCTATACAAGGGGAGATGTGTATGAATGCAGTAATTTTAGAGGTATAAGCTTGTTGAGTGTGGTAGGAAAAGTGTATGGTAGGATATTGGTTAATAGGATTAGGGATAAGACAGAAAATGTGATTGCGGAAGTGCAGAGTGGTTTTAGGAGAGGTAGAGGTTGTATAAATAAGATTTTTATAGTTAGGCAGTTATGAGAGAATATTTAGCAAAGGGTAAGGATGTGTATTTTGCATTTTTGGATCTAGAAAAAGCGTATGATAGAGTTGATAGAGAGGCAATGTGGAATGTTTTGAGATTATATGGAATTAATGGTAAATTGTTGCATGCAGTGAAGTTTGTATGAGGGCAGTAGAGCTTGTGTTAGGGTAGGGAATGAAATGAGTGAGTGGTTTCCAGTGAGTGTGGGACTGAAACAGGGATGTGTGATGTCACCATGGCTGTTCAATTTGTATATTGATGGAGTCGTAAGAGAGGTGAATGAGCAAGTGCTTGGTCGAGGTTTGAGAATGGTAGATGGGGATGATAACGAGTGGGAGCTGAATCAGTTGCTGTTTGCAGATGATACTGTGGTGGTGGCCGATTCAGTTAGTGTCAGTTAGTGTCAGAATTTGGAATGGTGTATGAGAAGGAAGCTGCAAGTGATTGTGGGAAAGAGTAAGGTTATGAGGTGTACAAGAAATGAGGATGGTGCTGGATTGAATGTTATGTTGAATAGAGAAACACTTGAGGAAGTTGATCAGTTTAAGTATATAGGCTTGGTTATAGCTGCAAATGGTGGAGTGGAAGCAGATGTGTGTCACAAAGTGAATGAAGGATGTAAAGTGTTGAGTGCGTTGAAAGGAGTGATGAAGAATAGAGGGTTGGAAATGAATGTTAAGAAAGTTTTATATGGGAAAGTGGTTGTGCCAACTGTGATGTCTGGATCAGAGTTATGGGGTATGAAAGTAAGTGAGAGACGGAAACTAAATGTGTTTGAGATGGAATGCCTGAGGAGTATGACTGGTGTATCTCGGTTGGAAAGGGTTAGGAATGAAGTGGTGAGAGCAAGAACGGGTGTGAGGAGAGAAATTGCAGCCAGAGTAGATATGAATGTTCTGATGTGGTTTGGCCATGTGGAGAGGATGGATGATGAAAGGCTGCTGAAAAAGGTGATGAATGCGAGAGTTGATGGGTTAAATGCTAGAGGGAGGTCTAGGTTTGGGTGGATGGATGGAGTAAGGAGAGCCCTGAATGATAGGAGGATGGATGTGAGGGAAGCAAGTGAGCGTGCTAGGAATAGGAATGAGTGGCAAGCGATAGTGACGCAGCTCTGATGGGCATCTGCTGTTACCATGGGGCTGCATCTTACAGAGGTAGTCCTGTGGTAGGGGCAGTAGGGGAGTTGGCATTTATGAAGCGACGCAGGTTGTGGAAGAGCTGAGAGGATGGGCTGTGGCACTCCAGCATTGCCATCTGATCGTCGCTAGCTCCCTCGTCATTGCCCATAGAGCAATGTAATCCCCTTGTTTCTTTTTTGATATCGGCTACCACCCTATTGGGGGAGACAGCCAAGGTAGATATACT